>CP137682.1:17886750-18195254 GCA_037976565.1 Mesocentrotus franciscanus
GGGCTGGGCTAACTTTAGTGGACTATTTAAGCAGAGTTATCATTGTCACTATAATTGTACGATTTACTTAGTAGTACTACATGTACTTTCTTTTTTTCAATTTTGAAATGATTTGTCAACCTTTTTTAAGGTATAATTATTCAATTTATTTATATTATGATATGATGATATAGATGTGTCTTAATTTTTTTTAATTATATATATGTACCTAGTTTGTACTATTATGTACTATTTCTATTATGTTAAAAATACAGATATTAAATCAATCAAAACAAACATACAAACTTATGACATGGCCTTTATCATTTCCTCATCAAATCTATTATACGGTAATATATTCGAAGAACAAAAGGTTAGTGAATTCATAATATATTATGACTCACATCCCTTCTCATCATAAACTCAATCAAAATTTCAACATTTCAATTCAGCATGGTTTTAAGAGTGATGGATGGATCATAAATAAGTGTCCATCCTTCAGAGAGGGTAACAAAGCCAACATTTCGTCTTAGGAGCTGGGAACTTGTCGTATTTTGGGTCACATAATTATATGTGAATTTTAATGCATGCTTTATATTTGCTAGTGCCCTAGCTGCCATTTAACGAACAAAACATGGTTAAATTTCAATTACTATCTAGCAGCTTATGGGATTGGGGAATAACCGCGGTGGTACAGTGTAGATATTAAGTACGCAAAAGATAATTATCCCCGTTATACAAGTTACAACCGTTTGTGTTATTGTGCATTCTTTAACACCTAACAAACACTGTTTTCTGCTCCCTTGCAACCATCTTTTATTCAAAATTGACCCCCCACTGCCATAACACAAAATCCTACCCTGAACAATAATTTTATTTGGCTGAACCATTTTCATCTTCCAATCCAGAGGCTTATAATTATAATTCCATGCACTAAGAAAGAAGAGCAAAGGAATGAGCTTTCTCTGTTTCCGGTCCGAAGACTTGTCTAGATGCTGAACAGGCTTTGACAAGTAGCATAATAGAAGTAGAAGACTTAAAGCAGAGTTTCACTCAGAAAGAAAAGAAGAGGAAAGCAAAGGAAAAAAGAGGAAAAGAATGAGCTTTCTCTGTTTCTGGTCCGAAGACTTAAGCCGGAGTTCCACTCAAAAAAAGAAATGAAGAGGAAAGCAAAGGGTAAAAAGAGAAAGGAATGAGCTTTCTCTGTTTCTGGTCCGAAGACTTAAGCCGGAGTTCCACTCAAAAAGAAATGAAGAGGAAAGCGAAGGAAAAAAGAGAGGAAAGGAATGAGCTTTCTCTGTTTCTGGTCCGAAGACTTAAGCCGGAGTTCCACTCAAAAAGAAATGAAGAGGAAAGCGAAGGAAAAAAGAGAGGAAAGGAATGAGCTTTCTCTGTTTCTGGTCCGAAGACTTAAGCCGGAGTTTCACTCAGAAAGAAAAGAAAAGCAAAGCAAAGGGAAAAAAAGAGGAAAGGAATGAGCTCACTCTGTTTCTGGTCCGAAGACTTAAGCCGGAGTTTCACTCAGAAAGAAAAGAAAAGCAAAGCAAAGGGAAAAAAAGAGGAAAGGAATGAGCTTTCTCTGTTTCTGGTCCGAAGACTTAAGCCGGAGTTCCACTCAAAAAGAAAAGAAGAGGAAAGCAAAGGGGAAAAAGAGAAAGGAATGAGCTTTCTCTGTTTCTGGTCCGAAGACTTAAGCCGGAGTTCCACTCAAAAAGAAATGAAGAGGAAAGCGAAGGAAAACAGAGAGGAAAGGAATGAGCTTTCTCTGTTTCTGGTCCGAAGACTTAAGCCGGAGTTCCACTCAAAAAGAAATGAAGAGGAAAGCGAAGGAAAAAAGAGAGGAAAGGAATGAGCTTTCTCTGTTTCTGGTCCGAAGACTTAAGCCGGAGTTCCACTCAAAAAGAAATGAAGAGGAAAGCGAAGGAAAAAGAGAGGAAAGGAATGAGCTTTCTCTGTTTCTGGTCCGAAGACTTAAGCCGGAGTTCCACTCAAAAGAAAAGAAGAGGAAAGCAAAGGGAAAAAGAGAAAGGAATGAGCTTTCTCTGTTTCTGGTCCGAAGACTTAAGCCGGAGTTCCACTCAAAAAGAAATGAAGAGGAAAGCGAAGGAAAAAGAGAGGAAAGGAATGAGCTTTCTCTGTTTCTGGTCCGAAGACTTAAGCCGGAGTTCCACTCAAAAAGAAATGAAGAGGAAAGCGAAGGAAAAAAGAGAGGAAAGGAATGAGCTTTCTCTGTTTCTGGTCCGAAGACTTAAGCCGGAGTTCCACTCAAAAAGAAATGAAGAGGAAAGCGAAGGAAAAAGGAGAGGAAAGGAATGAGCTTTCTCTGTTTCTGGTCCGAAGACTTAAGCCGGAGTTCCACTCAAAAAGAAAAGAAGAGGAAAGCAAAGGGGAAAAAGAGAAAGGAATGAGCTTTCTCTGTTTCTGGTCCGAAGACTTAAGCCGGAGTTCCACTCAAAAAGAAATGAAGAGGAAAGCGAAGGAAAAAAGAGAGGAAAGGAATGAGCTTTCTCTGTTTCTGGTCCGAAGACTTAAGCCGGAGTTCCACTCAAAAAGAAATGAAGAGGAAAGCGAAGGAAAAAAGAGAGGAAAGGAATGAGCTTTCTCTGTTTCTGGTCCGAAGACTTAAGCCGGAGTTCCACTCAAAAAGAAATGAAGAGGAAAGCGAAGGAAAAAGGAGAGGAAAGGAATGAGCTTTCTCTGTTTCTGGTCCGAAGACTTAAGCCGGAGTTCCACTCAAAAAGAAATGAAGAGGAAAGCGAAGGAAAAAAGAGAGGAAAGGAATGAGCTTTCTCTGTTTCTGGTCCGAAGACTTAAGCCGGAGTTCCACTCAAAAAGAAATGAAGAGGAAAGCGAAGGAAAAAGGAGAGGAAAGGAATGAGCTTTCTCTGTTTCTGGTCCGAAGACTTAAGCCGGAGTTCCACTCAAAAAGAAAAGAAGAGGAAAGCAAAGGGGAAAAAGAGGAAAGGAATGAGCTTTCTCTGTTTCTGGTCCGAAGACTTAAGCCGGAGTTCCACTCAAAAAGAAAAGAAAAGAAAAGGAGGGCAATGTAAAACAAAAGAGGAAAGGAATGAGCTTTCTCTGTTTCCGGTCCGAAGACTTAAACCGAAGTTCCACTCTAAAGGAAAGCAAAGATATGCAAAGCAACGAAATAAAAGCAAAGGAATACAAAGCAAAACAAGAAGAAAGGAAGGAGCTTTCTCTGTTTCCGGTACAAAGATTTTGGGCGGAGTTCCACTCTGAAAAAAAAAGTTCCAAAGACCTGTGAAAATACGAAATTTCAAAGATTAAAAAAAAATAATAATAACTCTGCCTCGGCATCGCTCTCTCAACACACCAGCAATTCATAGAGTCTCAGAGTATACAGTAAACAAAATAAATATTCGTACTAGTTTATAACACTGTTGTTTTTGTATTTTTTGTCCCGAAGTAAAAAACTTTACTTTTGGAAAAGAAGATCAAATGCAATGTAACAAGCAGAAAATGTTAGGTAATCATTATGGGTAAATGCAGAGATATAAGAAATCGTAACATGTCAAGCTCCTCTGTGTATCGTTTCACCGTATGCTCCAAAACTCTCCCTTCCCCCAAAACACTAACGACTGCATCAATATACAAACCCAAATAATTTATATATCAAATATATATAATTTTGGAAACTTAGTTTTTAGAAATATAATATTAATAGGAAATAATAAGTTTCCCTTGCTTTACATAACAAAACAGAAATATACATGTTCCATTTAAATGCAGTTTTCCTGATAAATACAACAACAACAAAAGAAGATAATTTGCCTTTGTGACAGGATCTTCGACTTGACTGCACCTATTGTAGATAAGCAAATACCTGTTAAATACTAAGATCCTTTTGAGACATATAAGATAACAATTTTAACGGCGATAAAGGACCCTAATGGGAGACTTGCACTACGAAGCCATCCGTCTTGAATTAATATTTCCATATGTTTAATGGATTACGTAATCCAGCCTACCCATTGTGGAAGTGGATGTTAAATCGTGGGTGCTGAAAATTGCGAATGCTCATAAAATTCATTTTGTACTACAATGTGCGAAAAATACACATACAAGCTTGTTTAACCAACACCATAATTTCCTCCGTTCACCTATTGAATTATGAATATAAACCCCAAATATTAATCACACTTTAGTTGCTGCACATACTTTCAGTGACCACCAAAGGTTCATGATTCTGATTGTCACGTGGACATGTATTTCAAAACTAATAAATTTCGGAGGTTCGGTAATATGAATCATCAATTTATTAAGATAAGTAGGCCTACCAAAGTGCCTTCTAGACGTAATAATCCGCATTCTGCTAAAAGCTCCCCCCCCCCCGTCTCCGGGTTGGTCTTAAGAAGCGTCTCACAAAGAAATTTAGACTGAGCGCTATTCTTGTATATTCCATCCACCCCCGTTTTAACATGTTTGGTTTAATCCGATTAGGAGAATACGGACCATTGTATTGAAATATTTCATTTGATACATGTATTTGACTTTTCATTATTCTAAGTCTTCAATTGTAGGCCTCCATAATACTGTAATCATAATATTTATAATAATGATCAGAAGTAAAATAAAAATAGAGAAGACTAAATTTTAATATTAACTTAAAGTGCTATGTACACATATATACAGTTGTATGTATTATAATACCTTTACAAAATCCACCCAGTACAACAGCATAAAGCATACATACAATCCACAGTTACAGGTAACACGTCCCTTACTTTTGTGAGAAATAAAGATCAGCGAAAGTTTGAGCAAAATTTCGTTACCAAAAGAAATTTATGAAGTTTTGACTTTCTAATCAATCAAACACATTTTGGCAACGCTGTTGTACTTCCTTGCGAGGCCCTCTCCAAATTGCTCAGTGCTAAAAAGAAAAACAAATCTGTTAATTTTTTGTTGTAAAGAAAATATTTAATCATACACGTCTCCTTAATTGCACACACCCGACTACACAACCCATGCAAGAAACAAAAAGCAACTAGAATTCCTCTATGTATCAAATGGGAATCAAAAAATGTACAACTTAAAACAAAAACAACAAAAAAATTGTCCTTCTTTATGGGATTTTGCTCAAAAATTAGCACTGTCTCTGATCTTTTTCTCTCATTTTCTTCTTTGATTAAAACCAACTAAATACAAGGGTGGTATTCCATTTAACTGTGGATTATTTGTATGCTCTATTTTTTGGAACCTGGATTTTGCTTAAACTTTCAATGATGCATTTCTCTTATTTTTCTGCTTTTATTAAAAAACCTAAATATTAGGGTGGTGCGTGGGAGGTGTAACAGACCTTGCATGAATTTAAACTATAAAGTTTCTAAGCGACAATTTTTTGTTAATGCTTTATAATGTCATTGTAATTTTCTTCTTTCTATAAACAAGATTTAATATGTACATAATTATACACTTACTCAAATATACCCAAATATGAGGTAACGGTTGCCTTAACATCCGTAACTTTCTTCTAAAGTGTCTGGGGGCCTGCTCCCTCAGTCCTTCCCCGCCTTGTACGCCGATGCACAAAATAAATGCCATCATTTTTTAACGAAATACTGACCATGCAAACCTACTTGATGCAGACCAGATGATTACATTACAACATCTCTACAAAAGATCATATTATGCACAAGTATGCACAAGTCTTTAAAGCCCAAGTCCACTCCAAAAATAACTTACTTTCAATAGAACCAGAAAAATCAGACAAACCAATCAAAAAAAGTTTGAGCAAAATCGGACAACTAATAAGAAAGTTATGAATTTTTAATGACATGAAAACTTTGAAAATCACTACACAAATTGGCAACTCACTCATGAGTCTGTGACGTATGGTCCTCACTATCCACTAATTATTTTCTTTATATTGATAATATAAATTTCCTATTTTCACCCTAAGAATCTTATTTCTTCACACCAGCATCCAAGTTAGATTGTTAGTAATATGTTTTTGTGTGGATGCACAAATAAAGAGTAATTTTTGTCCAGTTAAATCATGAAAAAATTTTGATAAACTATTTATATAAAAATCAATAATTATGAAATACAATATTCAGAAAATAGTATCAATTCTTCAAAATTCATAAAAGTTTTTGGGAAATGTCATGCACGCAATATGATACAAATCATATAACCTGGGCAAAGGCATGGGGAAATCAAGTTTTGGGGATAAAAGGAAATTAATGGGATTAAACTATATAAAGCAATTGATAAGTTGTGAGGACATGACGTCACAAACTGATAACCATCTTGGCAATTTGTGTTGTGATTCTCATTGTTCCATAGTTTTACATACTTTTTCAAAAATTCATAACTTTCTTATTAGTTATCCGATTTTGCTCAAACTTTTTTTGATTGGTTTGTCTGATTTTTCTTTTATTGAAAGTCAGTTATTTTTGGAGTGGACTTGCCCTTTAAGTCTCATAAAACATTTACCTTTTTAAAGAATAGGGAATGTGTGTCAAAGTATTTCTTTAAAAACTTTTGACTTATCAAATGCATGCAATGCTAGAAACCACTAGGAAAATAATACTCGTGGCGACAATGACATACATGCCCCTCTTTCTACATCCAGTCTTCCTCTTATTGCTTTTAAGTAGGTTGTTTGACATGATGTGTCCACTGGACGTCGTTATAACATGATTTTGTTTGCGCAATATGTTCTTCGTTAGGACATTTTCATACTCCTGTAGTTTCATCGGAACTATCATCTGAACTTTCATTCTCGCTGGATTCACTCATCCGAAGCTGATTATCTGGGCCTAGTGTTCTGCTGAATTTAATGACAGCATCAGCTAGTAAATCTTCTGTCTCTTTTATCCCTCTGTTCTTCACGGCCATGATTCCTTTCAGTTCCTGCTTGCTTGCCAAAGGGGGGACATACCTGTCGGTATACTACAGCAAAGACAAGATCGAAAAGTACAAAATACAAAGTACATTTCACTGTTAAGAAAAAAATGAATCACTTGAATTAACTACGTAACATTTAACAAAGTCGTAGAGGAAGTTTTGTGGTGTAAGGGATGAAGGGAGAAGAACAGAATTTCTTGAAAATGATATAGCGCAGCTACTACATTATACTTGATTGCGCTGTGGCTACTTATACGGAGACACAACAAAAATCTATTCAAAGACTTCTGAAAACATTTTTAGAGTAATTGAGATGCTTCGTGTTGTGTTGCACCCTTTTCCCATTATTGGCTATATTTCTTTTTGCTTTTATTATTCATTTCAGGGGGGATAAATTCTAATTTTCGAACTGCGGCAAACACTTCACACTTTATTCTTGGGATAGGAACTGTGGTGATTACATTCGTAGCCTTTCAATGTAATTTCGTTATTTTAAAAACTATTACTTAGTGAAACCTCATTTCTTGAAAGAATAAACACGTTAATTTGTTGTGATTTTTAAATGTTAAGGGAGGTTCTTTACAGCTCTCCTAGCGCACCCCCTCGTAGGTCAATGCCTTTCATACGTCCAACTTAATTGTCAAACTAGTGTAGATTCGATATGTACACTCCATAATATATTGCTTCAATCATGTATACAACGATAACCTAACAATTTATATAATTACAAGAGTCTAACATATTATTTATCATTTTTGGGTTGATGAAGCCATTGCCTGGTAAATCATCAGACTAATGTGTGTATTTTTTTGTTTTTGTTTTTTTAATCTTTATGGAGAGAATCGAAATGTGTGGTGTGTCCAGGGGTATGTAAGGTAATCAACGTATGACGTAAAAATAAAACATTTTGTATCCTTCTATCATAAAGTAGTATTTGAAAAATGAAAACATGCACCTGAACATACCACACAGTCTGCATAGCCAATCTTAGTGTCTGCACTTTCCACAAGCCGTTGATTTTGTTCTTTTAAAGAAGCTAGCTGTTTCTTCAAGTACAGTAGCATGCTCCTCATCTCCTGTCTGAGAAGCACGTGTTCTTCTCTGTATCGCTGCACCAGTACAAAGAGGTCCACCATTTTCTTCTTCATATCCCATGGCAGAGAAGATGAGCTAGCCCCTAGAATATGTATATAATTTACGTTAATGAGTAAACGTCATGGCTAATAATGGATGTGCCAAAGTAGTGACGGAATGGAGTATATTCTTGACCTTGTTTTCGTGATAATTGCCACTTTTGAAACACAATAATAAATAAATTCAACCTTAAACTAATTAATTGCCTTTAATATTTTTGTATTTATTCATTACCCGCAGATGGCTAAAATGGCTATTAAAAAAATCTGCAACTGAAAGTAAACAATGTTTGATACAAATACTATATACTTTATTTTTAATATAATAATTATATATATATATATATATATATATATATCTATTATAACAATATTTGATAAAAACGAGGATAAAATTCATTTTTGGGCAAGCCTAACATTATGACCCTTGTGAAGAATTTATAGTTGGCCAAATGGAATCGAAATCATTGAACTAACAGCTTACTTTTCTTCATGCCCTTTGCCCTTGCAACCTTATTTAAGTGTTTATATTACTTATTGTTTTGATTCTAATCCTTAAAATACATTGAGGGTATTTCATACAATAATATCAATAGTTTTTTTAAATACATCTAACGAAACGGGGGTAAATGTAAAATATCAATAAGCCTACCAGATTGATGCCATGGGAAATGTCCTTCAATAGCATCTACTACTGTCAACCTCTGCTCCTCTCCTGATAGCATTGCAACTTTGTCTAGCTTTTCTTGCAGTTTTTCTTTCTCTAGCTCATTCTTTCTGCGTAACTTGGTTCGCTGCTTGGAACTGTCTACGATAAATGAACAACAAAATGGAATCAATGACTGTGCTTTATTTTCTGAATTGAGACCTCCCTTACTTAACATTCAGAGAAAAAAAATCAAATAAAGCTCTTTTTTATCAGCAAATTTAATTAGTATTTTAGGAAAACTAACCCGTGTACTGCTAGCATAAAGCTCTATTGTAAGTCCTATCCTATCTATGCATTAGAACAAAAATGGCTCCTGTATTACCCCACCCAACCCCGCCTTTACCAGAAACTTTTACGAGATGTTAAAAAGGGATCGGTGGTCGATCGTTCAGTGGGTAGTTGTTTAATAGTGGGCAATAGTTGTCATATAAGGTTACTGTGCTGTGTAATACATCCAAATAACATGAGGTTTTCTCATACACGACCTAAATTCTCCCACCTCATTATTATTTAATACCTCCATGAATCAATGTTGGCACAATGAAAATGGGTTTATTGTTAATCAAAATAACTAAACGGTAAATGTACGATGAAATGTGGTACTTTAAAGTGTAATAACATAAAATCGTTTTCATTAAATATAAAGCCTAGACTGTTTTTTTTAAAGAAGGCATCATTTCTAGATGAATGATGTAGAATATGAAAATGTATCTGGTGATGAGTTACCTGCGAGATTACTAACGGCCAACTTTCTCTGTTTGATTGAAAGAGCAATCAGCTCTACTTCTTGCTGCAGGAGAGAAATCTGACTCTCAATAGCAGCTTTCCTCCCCATCTGGAGAAGCTCATCTGGGCCAACGTTGAGACAGCGACAGAGTGTTTCCTCTAGGTTGGCAGAGTCATTAATCCTCGAAGCCTCCGCTTTCTTAGAGGCTTCCATGAAGAAGGAAGATGAGTCAAGGAGGAGACTTGTCTCTTTGCTTGAGGTTGACACATACTGCTCAAGATTCTTTGCTTCTTGTTCCAAAGTACGTATCTTGAAGTATTTTTCTAGGTCAGTAATGTCAACCTCTGCTCGGCTTGATCCTATGGACAAAAATGAGGCACAATGATACATTGACTATAATGATAGACCACGAAGACACCTGTACAAATTAAAACGATAATAATAGAAGAATAAATCCTAGGGTATAGGCAAATGCTATGTGAGTTCTCAAGGAAATTGAAAGAAATTTCCTCTGTCTCGGTTGAAGTAAAAACTAGACACAGAATACGATGCTTTAAAGTTTAAATTGTTTCCCTATTATCAGGGTGACATGAGACAGTAATGTGACATCATTGACTCACTTTAACATTTAAAAGAGTGAAGTGAATAGTGGATGATTCATGTAGTTCATCAGAAACCTACTAATGCTATGATTGCACATATTGAAAACCCCTACATCGAGTAGTAATTTGATCAACTTAAAATTCATAAGCATTGTTATATTCACATGTATTTATGATTACACGCAATCCTATGCTTTATGAAACAGTGCTAATTCATTTAAAGTGTCTTAGTTTATACCCACTATTAATTGATCGCAGTTTTTGTTTACCTTTCGCATGCTCCTTTACTTCCTCGTCCCACATCTGAAGAATATCTTCATTGACCTCACAATCCGCAGATGAAATCAAGGACTTCAGTTCATCCTCTGACCCTTTCAGGAAGATTGAATTCTGATATAGAAAAAGCAAAAGGAAATCCTTTGAATCAATTTCATTGCATAAAAGAGTAATGCTATCATCTTAAATCCACCACAAGGAAAGGTGGTGAATTCAGTAGAAAATGTTACTAAAACAAATGGGAAATTTAAAAAAAATAAATAAATTCGCCGGTGCACGACTCTGTACGTAGGGAGGGGTGGGGTGGAGGGGGGGGGGGTCTGGAATGCATTAATATCGAGTGATAACAATAACGTGTAAAGATACATTTCAATAATAAAGATAGGAATCTATAGGTCATAAATAACATGAACTAATTAGCGGATCACAGTTAGGGGTGGGGTATGCTATAAAAGTTGATTCAACAAGTAGTAAATTCGGTTATTTTAATTTTGCATCCCCTGTGATTATGTACAGCACTGTGTTTAACCCGCAGTTTGAATACCCATTCATTAGTTGTTTAAAAAAACCTGGAATACTAACCCTTTTGTATCGTATACACAGCTGCTTGGCCATGGTGTTGACCTTTCGGTTGTTCCAAAAGAGAACATGCTCAGTAATTGTATCCTCACGAGCTGAAATCAATTAAAATTTAAATATTGCCTCAACAATTATGTACCAAAACTTTTCAAGAAATTCTATCGTAAACGATAAATTCATAGTAGATAACATGCACTGAGAGACTGCTGAGAGCGCTTAGAAGATCGGGACCTGTGAACAGGTCCATGTTTTTGCATGCAAATTCCTCATGAATAATGGTAAGATTGTTTTTTAAATATTTTTTTAATGATATTAAAATACCCATGACAGCCACAAATAGAGCTAGAAACACCGTTTGTAACACTTGTTATTTATTAACCGATTCGAAATTATAAATTTACGTATTTCAATTTACGTAACATTCACTAAGAAAAGACACAAATGGTCACCTGCATAAGACATGTTTCTTGTAGTGGAGCCAAGCCTAGAGAGATATGAAAAGAACTGCTCCATGTCTTCACCAGCTCCTGCACATGCTCCTTGTTGATTACGGCCACCCCACAGAACCTAGTTAAAATTCCAGTTCCACATATAGAAGTTTGTTGAACTTTACAAAGTTTAGCATTTTAAGTGCTGCTTATTGTACGTTATTGAATGAAACATAATACTGATTAGTTGGCATAGTTGGGGCTAATAATACTCTCGATTGAAAACTTAGCTTAACCATTGAATTACTTATGAAAACATTTATAAGTTATTTCTTTAAGAATAATAAACGAATGGAAAATAATAATAATTGGACAAACTCAGATTCATTTAGAGAGGAGATTAATAATATCATAGCTAATCCATTTATTAACTATCCCGTCTCAGGAAATATCATTTTTGCTTACCTGACAAGACCACTGATGGGCCTTAGCGTGCATGACAGATAATGCTGGCTTCATGTTGGTCACTGCCAGCTTGAATCTATCATCCTTGCATGCTTGTTTCTTTGCCCATGGCCAATATTTGCAGATTACATCTTGCCACAGATATTGTACCCTAATGGCAAAAGAAAATTCACTTGGATGTAATGCGGGTAAGCATACATTTCCCCAGTAAACATGTTAACTGCTTTCTGGGCAACTGCGTGCCTGCATCCCGCCACTTCCAGGCCGCATTCATCTAATTTCCTCCTTCCCTTGCTTCTTGAGTTCGCTGCCCTCCAGGATGTGCTCCCACACATGTTTTCTGATGATTCCTGGTATAAAATTTAAAACAATTCGGTCTTCAAATATATTATTGGCTTGTCACATAGCTTAGTTACCTTTGGAAGGAATTTTGTTGAAAGGGACTATTTGCAAAACATAAGGTAACCCACAATGGAAAAAGGCCTAGTCATCCACAGACAATCATAAGCAACGATATCAAGTTGTACTAGTGATACAAAAGTTATTGTGATTTGACTGATTTAAAACGCCTGCATTTTTATTTCACAAATCAGATTCATTGCAAAATACTTCCTATAATATCATTAATAAAACTTCATTTAGTTTTGTCTACAAAAGCGAGTATGTATAGATTTACAAGATGCGCGACACTGGCTCATCATGCGTCTATTCAAGGTAACCAATAACATCAACACAATGGTATACGGAAATAAAAATGTGACACCAAGGATGACATATTCTACAACATTTCGGCAATACAGAAAAGGCTGCACAATCTTTCTGGTGATTGACAAAGATAAAAAAATTGGATTATAGAAAAATATACCTTCAACGGATGGTCCCTGGTGTAGACTGCATTCATGTGTTGTTTGACAGTCTCATTAGAGTCAATGAATACACCCTGATAATACGGCTTCCTTGATCCTCTGCGAACATAATTTAAGTTTGAAATGTTCACAGTCAATTTTAATTAAAATTGAATGCACAAATTTAATTACTGAAATATAATATCATTAATATTCATATATTGCATCATAAATTGCCCTCATTTCATTATCACCAAGTTATTATTTTTTTAAAGTAAAATTACCCCCGAGCATAAGAACATTAAATAAAGCACATTAAACATATTAGAGGAGAATGAAGAAAAATATAAGGGAATATAACAGCATTATTATTCGTTCTTACCGAGGTACTTTGCTATATCTATAGACCTTGAAATTTCCATCGACGTGGGCAGAGTGTTGTCCGTGGCTGCAAGCTGGGCAGGTCATTTGATTAGTCTCTTTTAAGCCCTTCATAGCATGCTGACAGTAACGGAACTCTGTCAATGCTCTAGAAAGCGCAGTCTTATTGATAGGCTTTCCCTTTAATGACATAACAATGAAATATCACTATTAGTAGAGAAAAGCTGTAATATTCGACTATACAATGTCTATCTGAATTTATCCGTCATTCGAAATTCTTGAGTATCTTTCTACTCGATGCAATAATTCCATGACCTTGATATAGCCATGTTCATGTTATAATGTTAATTGATAAATATGAAGGTTCATCTAAGACATGCATTTGAAGTGATTATGTTTTATCATTAATCAACAGAGCAAAATTACGAGATTATAAGTTTCCCATCTTAAAAAGAACCTCTCTCTCACGATAAATATTAATGTGTACCTCATTGTAAGCTTTAATTTTGGTGCCACTTGTAATATGTGAAAGTATTATGTCCTGAGATATGTCCAATATTGCAAACATAATTATGGAAGCATAAAACGTGATGGTAATACTTCACTACTAACATTTATCTATATTAAATTGGGATAAATTACTCAACTGTTCCATCGAAATCCTCAATGGCCTTTGCTATTGATGAAAGTGAAGATCCAGGCATGTTTTTGAGGAAGCAATCTATCCACTTTAGTATGTCAGTGGAATATATTTGGCAAATACGGTCAGTGCTCCCAGGCCAGAACCCATTCTCTATGATGCTTCGAATCTCCACCTCACTAGCAGCGTGATGGCATGATTGGCAGATAACCTCACTGCGAGGGATGTGTCTACGACCTTTAAAAACAATCGTTTTCACATCGAGTGTTAAACATTTTTTGTTGTTGAAAGTATTTTGGTGTATTGTGATGTATTTACAAAAAATAGTTTACCCAGGCATAGTACATTATTTTCTTTTAAAATTATATATAGCAAGAGAGGATATGTGAGGATATAGTAATGGTCTCAGAATGAAGCAGGTTACGATATCTGAGTTGAGAAGCTATTGACCCAGTGGCGGATCCATGGGGCACAGGGGCACGTGCCCCGGCCCCAAAAAAAAAAAAATTGGTGCTCACTACGCCCCCCCCCGAGCGAATTTTCGGCCGGCGCGATTTTCAAATTTGCGGGAGCAAAAAGACCATGCGATTTTGTGCCCCCTCCGTAAGAAATTCCTGGATCCGCCACTGTGACCATGGCCTTTTCTGCTTTTCAGATTGCAACGATACCAATTTTGCTTCGAAGTTTTCTAGTCAGCAAAATAAAACATAAAATAAAATCTTACCCTATTGTTATTTTCAAAGGGATGCGAGAAACAAACGCTTAAAATGTTAAAATGCTGTGAAATAACAATTAACAAGTAACGATGATGGTCTAGAGAAAGGTAAATAATTTGTATCATGTAATCACTTTGCTAAATATAACTTTT
The DNA here is from genome assembly GCA_037976565.1 of Mesocentrotus franciscanus. Taxonomy (NCBI): domain Eukaryota; kingdom Metazoa; phylum Echinodermata; class Echinoidea; order Camarodonta; family Strongylocentrotidae; genus Mesocentrotus; species Mesocentrotus franciscanus. The sequence goes on from CP137682.1 coordinate 17,901,253, forward strand.
CAAGACCTTTGATACTGGAGGCTTGGGTAGACCTGGATGTATAATGCCTATACCTAATATTTATTTCAACTTCAAAACTTTTGCAAAATTTGTACATAATCAACATAACTACATTAATTGGTAAGACAATTGTCATTAGTGTTTTGTAATTGAGTTATCCTGTTGAAAGTTCAAGTAAACTCGTACGTCAATGTGTACGTAGAGAGTATTCATCAGTTATCACACAACTGCTGCCACAGTTCACGATGATAACAAATTGGACTTGCGAAGCTGAGAAAAAGAAGATTATCTAAGTATAAACAATTCAAATTAGACTTTATGATCTCCATTTTTTGTAAGGGTAGGTTAAATTGAAGGGAGGTCTGTATAATGCGGGAACTGGGACTATAAGACAGATACGAATGACTAGCCTGTTCATGTATTATGCACGCACCTTTCATAGTTATGGCTATGTACACTGAGCTGGTTGTCCGTGTGCTGAAGCAGTCCTCTCCATCACAGTTCTTACATTTCGCAGGAAGAGAGACCAGAAGTGGATTGTCTAATCATAAACAAACCAACCATAATATGTCAAATGATTTGGTAGTAGATTTAAATTTAATGGCTTTATTATACTAAGATACCCAAAATATTTAGTTAAATTATTTCTTTTCGGCCAGGAAATGGTGTTATAAAAGAAATTGATTTCAAGTATTAATTACAAAAGCATAATGTTGTAATGAATGAACTTGTTAAGATGCTCCTGGTATATTTTTATATATATAAGTACTGGAATCATCCGATGAAACTGTCTATTTCTACTAAATTAAAGAGATTTTGAAACAGGAATGTAAGATTCATTATTATGTGTGTAGCATAATAGTGTATTATGCTCAACAACATATTAACGAGGAATAATAAAAATCGAAATCAATTTCTCAGTTTACGGTTAGTCCCGTGAATTGTATTCTTGAATGAATACAAATTTGATTTAATGAATACTAAATCTAAAAAATGCACAAATGAATCTATGAAATTTGAATTTGAACTGCCATCCCAAAACCTCTTAGAATCATCCCAACCATACAATGATTGGTAATGACGGGTAGGGAAATATAACTTGGAAAGTCAATTTGACTGTCAGAACTTGTATGTGCTAGAAAGCTAAAAATCACACTTCAATAAAGAAAAGGTCTTCTGAATAATTGACATAGACTAAGCTTAAACGAATTATGAATCCTCCAGAATCAGTTCGTAAAGCATGTCGACTCTCATAACATCTTCTTAATTCACACATGATTTTTCCCCGACGTATCCCGGCCTAAAGCTAGCTGTTGCACTCACCAATGGGAGCATTAACATAATACCCATCTTCCCAGGACTGTCGATCGTGTAGGCAATGCTGTATGTGCTCTCTTGAGTCACAGTCCCTGCAAAGAAACCTCCTGCAGTCTTTGCATTTAACCGATGCCTCTGAATCTTTACATACAGCACATAGACACTGGTCTGGTAATGCTTCTACTGTAAGCATGTGATGGATTAGTGTTTTCCTGGACGACCTCCAACTTTCATCCAAGGATTCAAGTCGTTTAGTCCAAGAAGACGCCCCAGCTTCTAGACTTATGCCAAGTGCCTTTTGCAACTCAGCAAGCAGACTCTCAACATCATCTATTGCAGACAATAAAAACATATTTTAACAAAAATGCTACAGATGCAAGAAATAGCAAATTTGAACAAAACAAAACAGTAACATCAGTAAGAATGATAATATGTAATTGTCATGTTATCAATTGATCAGATGGAGGGAAATTATCACCTGGTTCCGAGTTACGCTCAAAAGGATACACCATGAAGAGATATGGGTATCTGATATATTTTACTGATCGCTTAAATAAACACTGTATACAAATTGCACTCGACGCATTAAGAGCATTGTAGACTTGTGCCATCACTTGCTGCACTTTACAAAATATCTTAGTAAGTATTATTGCAACATACACGTCGGATCAATATGATAACAACATGACTTCCTGAAAGGTTTAGATTTCTTGCATAATTCTCTGACAAATACTGCCCAAAGAGTTGCATATACTTGAGGGAAATTCACAGCCAATGTTTAAGTGTGATCAACGGCTGAAATATTTTCCGCGTATTATTATTATGACCTATTATATTACATGTACAGAAAGAAACATAGAATCGTATTTCAATACTACCATTGATGCCTCAATTAATAAGGTATACAGATAAACCTTTTTTAAATACATAACACTGGTCAGCATCAACTTCGCAATTTGACTAATTGCATTTCAGTGATCATCAATGACAGATTTTGAGCAAATTCCGAGAGTAATAGACAAACAATGGTACACTCATGGTGCATGATACATACCTGATTGCCCAGAAGTTTCTAGAAACACTTCATCCACCTGGTGTTGATGTGGTGCGTCCTCCAATACGTGACCTAAACAAAATGAACATTTTTGTTTTTAAAGGTAAGATAATTATACAGGTAGTGTATAGTAAACAAGGAGATGAAAACTGCAATTCCAGATACTTCATTTAATATATACTATTATCAAGAAATGAAGGAAAAGATGAGGAGCACAGAGATCGGTGGAGAATAAAATAAAATAATACATACGAAGTTCCATGTTTCAAATACAACAAAACCACATGATAAAGACGTAATTTACGTCGAAAATTCGTGATCTAATACAAACTGTTGGATTTAAAACATGAATCTTCTCTTCTTCCTCATTTTATTGCGTCATCTATAACGCATGGACTTGTTATCGGATATAATTATTATATCGGATATATATATATATATTAAAAAATTGAATGACAAACACAGAAGAAATAAAAGATTCTGAAGGAATTATGAAACATGATGACGACTATTCAATTCCCGATCTTTTATCTTGCCTCTATCGTTAGAAGAAGAAAAAAAAAATCCGTTAATCACCAACTTCAAATATATTACTATCGAACCTGCATATCATTATATAATATTATGTTTCTATCAAACCTATATGAAACCATCTATAAGTAATAAATTATCTAAATGCTATTTCTACTTTATTAAGAGAATATCAATTGCAAATTTCAAAGAGTATACTTAGATCCCTATTATGAGGCTGAACAGAAAGAGAGAGGGATAGAGCATGGATTTACCCATGGGTCTAGAGAGTGAGCAAGTCCACTACCCCAACCCTTCGCCCTGCCTCTCTCTCTCTCTCTCTCTATCTCACTCTCATTCGCCAGTAGGTCCATGCTTTCCCTCTGTCTCTCTTAGGCGAGCGCTCTCTCAAAGTCTTGACTAAGGAGCCAACTTATATCTTATATGAATCTGAACTGACATATTAATTGCTGCAAAGGGAAATCATACATTGAGTATTAAACCCCGTCTGCACTAGTTTGGCCAGGAGGGATTAGACCTCCCAGCATGGTCACTGACAGGTGGTTATCTCATCAACTCAGCTCTCAATTAACATAAGAAAAAGAGGATCATGGGGGACCAACGGGCACCGCTTCGGCATTGTTTTCTATATAGAGGAGCAAGTAGCTACAAGTAGGGCTTTAAAGAAGATGAAATTAAATGTTGTCCTTACATGACATCAATTTGTGTCAAAAAGTCACCTGTACCATCCGAATACTCCATTGAAGAGAGAGTATACTGGAGTTGCATGACATAAATGAGTATCAATCATCTCCTACAATACCTATGTATATTGCTATATAATGCCAACAGAAGTGATTAGGAACCGATGACTCATGCCGCATGTTTCTAGAATATTTAATTGTAATGGGGAAAAAGGAAAATAAATACCATGCGGAGTTTCCCTCTGTGGTACTTGAGCCTTTGGTTTCCTTTCTAGTGGAAAAAGTGAGACAGTATTACGACGGCATTTTACAAACTGAGTTGCAAGTTCTAATTTAAATAACTGATTCAATAGAAAGTTAATTTTCCGTTATATACTGCAATTAAAACACGTAAGACACCATAAGATATGTATGAAACTAAACACATCACCTGCACTAGACATTCGTAACGACAGGCGCAGGGATAAATTTGATTCGTTTCTTTGAGCATGTGAATTCATAGCTCTAAATATAAATAGAATAATAACTACTTACTTCTCTTTGGGGCTATTCCTTGTCTCTCTTTTGACCTTCTTTTGATAAGCCCAGTTTCAGGATCTGGTCTATTAAGGACCCACACTGCATCCTTTTTGCGTTTTTGCTTGGGTTGGAGTCCGAGGTCTTGAGCAAGTTTCTGGCCTGCTGCTTTAAATCTTGCATCCCAGTCTTCTGAGGTCTGATTACCTTGTTTCTTCCCTACATAGAATTATTAAGGAATATCACAGAAAATGCTGTTAGCGACGAAATCGGCTGCCTAGCAGAGCCGGGATAATAGTTGGAGCGCCTTGAGCACCATGCATGGTGGATATGTGCGCTATATAAATATTCAATATTATCATTATTATTATTATTAATAAAAGCACAATTCATTTTACATAAATATGCTGTAGTTATTCTTCAAGAACTAACTACAAAAATCATAGGCTAACAGATTTGGCAAATACAATTTGTCATGAAATTTTAATAGCTGGTTCTTAACAGACATAATTACAATTATAATTATAATGATAATAATAATTTGTATAATTATAATAACAATAGCGATACAAATTTTAATAATAAGAAGAATAATAATTACAATAATAATAATGATGATGATGATGATGATGATGATGATGACCATATAGTAATAACGATTCTAGGACACCTACCTCCTGGACATTCACCCACGGATAACCACCCCCAGTCAACTACCCTCTAGGACAACTACCCCACAGGACAACCACCCTCTAGGACAACTACCCCAGACAACTACCCCTAGGACAACTACCCCAGGACAACTACCCCACGGACAACTACCTACCGCCGGACAACTACCCCTAGGACAACTCCCCCGGACAAGTACCCCTGGATAACTACCCCAGACAACTACCCTACGACAACCATCCTCTAGGACAGCGGGGGTGTAGTTGTCCAGGGTAGTTGTCCGGGGTAGTTGTCCTAGGGTAGATGTCCGGGGTAGTTGTCCTAGGGTAGTGTCCGGGGTAGTTGTCCTAGGGGGTAGTTGGCCTAGGGGGTAGTTGTCTGGGGGTAGTTGTCCGGAGTAATAACAATATGATAATAATCATTATAACAATAATAACAATGATATTGATGATGATGATGATGAACATCGTCTGCAGCAACATCATCACCATCATGTGCGTTTACATATCGAGATTGTAGATTTAATTACATCCTTACATGTCCGCTGGTTGTCTGTTTTCTCGCCTACATAATATTTGTGTGTAATTAAGGCGCTTTCATAATTATCATCATTATCAATATATGAAAACTAAAATAAATAACTATTTCAAGTGGAAAATGTCATGCACGCTGTACCTGCAGACATGCTGATCAAAATAGGTGAAAAGTCACTTCTATAAATTATTCCTCAGCATCGACGTCACTCGGTCAATCCAACTGAAAACATTGAAAGGAAATATATAAACGAACTTCGATGCCACATTTCAATCAATTCTGCAGTACGAATTAAAAAAAAAAATGTCCATAACATATGGTAAAACGGAAAATAACTGTAAAATATTCAAACGTGAACAAAAACATGAAATACATACCAAAAACACAAATTCGAAATAATTTTCTCATATATATTATATAAATATATACCTACATATATATACATGTACATACACATTTCAGTATGTTGACCAATTTAAAAAGCTTAACCAATCTACAAAGAAAGTATCAAAAGCACTTACTAGACTACAATATTTGCAATCTTTAACAGAAATATTCATTGAAATATATTATCATGATTATTGTACATGTCACTTCTGAAATGCGGGTCTTGAACTCGTTGTACTTACCAGTCATGCCTAGTAGCAGAAACGCATCAGAGAAGTCCTTCTATTTAGTCTGGTGAACACAATAACTCATCATCGTATTATTGCACAAGAAATAAATACCACATATGCTAACATCTAACGATTATGTCAGTCAATAAAGTTATATTAGAAGTATACCATTCGTCATCGCTACCTCATTTTGAAATGGTAAGGATTCGTTGTCAACATTCAGGCTTCCGGATATATACTGTACATCGAATTGGCTACACAGTAGTGCGGTTTCTCCAAGAAAATTTTCCAGAGCCGAAATTCCAAAGAGACTGAAGGTTATAATATTAGGCTCTCGATAGTCTGAGATTCCTAAACTTTCTTGGTTTCAGAAATGGCTTGTTCTATATATAGCCCATATACTGACTGTTATTGATGAAGTTAATCTGTGAGCAAGATAAATAAATGTTGGTAATGGTTGCTTATAATAGTGCTTTATAGAACCCGAGTCTTTCTTCCACCCCTACCAAAAACACAAACCTCAAACTTTTTTTTTTTCGAGGGGGTTGAAAAGTAGATCATCACGTATTATATGAATTCACTTGTAAAAAGGGGGCTCTTGATTGAAATGACATAGATAGAGAATACCATTTTTAAATATCAGGTGTCAAAATAGATAGGAAAAAGAGCAAAATTACAACAGAAGAGTATATATGAAATAATATGGAGATAATTCGGTAAGGATTAATACATGTATATATAGCAATAGGCCTATATTCTGAGCAATTAAGGTTCATCCGGTAATCAAGTTTTTGGGGAGAACAAATATTTCAATTTATTTGCTTAATTACCCCTCATAACGAAAGTTAGTCAGACCCTCGGCCTATATAATCATTTGCGATCAAATATACCATGTAGTAGGTCCATGGTATTTAGAAGAATTAAGGTGAATATAATTATGGAGAGGGACAGGGGGATAAGAAAGGGGAGGAAAAGAGAAAGAGAGACAGATCCAGAGAGAGAGAGAGAGAAGAGAGAGAGACCGAAAGGCAGTCAGAGATAGCATGGACCTTCGTATTAGGTCCATGGAGAGAGAAGAGAGAGGGGGGGGCTGTGGCAAATCAAGAAACTGATAAACGGGGGCGCGGGAGGATTGACGACAGCTTTAATAGGCTAATGCGAATATAATAAGAATAATACGAATGATGATGATGATGGTGATGATGATGATGGTAATAATGATAATGATAACTGTTAATTATTTTCAATTACCATTATTATTTTTAATATTATTATTATCAATATTACTATTGTTACTATTATTACTCTCATTATTATCATTAAAATTATCATTATCAATATAATTATCATTATTATCATTATAACTATTGTTATTATTATGGATATAATTATTATCGTTAATATTACCCTGATAGCAGACTGACGTCTTAAAGACGTCATAAATTGGTTGTAAAGTGGTAAACACGTCGTACGTCGTATGGACGACGTCATTACGACGTCATTATGTCGTCTTCAAAAGACTATTTTTTCCAAGATAATTTTTGTCGCATTGACGACGTCATTACGACGTCATTATGACGTCTTCAAAAGACTATTTTTCCAAGATAATTTTTGTCGCATTGACGACGTCATTACGACGTCATTATGACGTCTTTAAAAGACTAATTTTTCCAAGATAATTTTTGTCGCATTGACGACGTCATTACGACGTCATTATGACGTCTTTAAAATACTAATTTTTCCAATATAATTTGTGTCGCATTGACGACGTCATTACGACGTCATTATGACGTCTTTAAAAGACTAATTTTTCCAATATAATTTTTGTCGTATTGACGACGTCATTACGACAACATTTTGACGTCTTTAAAAGACTGTATTTTCCAAAATAATTTTTGTCGTATTGACGACGTCATTACGACAACATTTTGACGTCTTTAAAAGACTATATTTTCTAAGATAATTTTGTCGTATTGACGACGTCATTATGACGACTTTAAAGACTATTTTTCTAAGATAATTTTTGTCGTATTTACGACGTCATTACGACGTCATTATGACGTCTTTTAAAGATTAATTTTTCCAAGATAATTTTTGTCGTATTGACGACGTCATTATGACGACTTTAAAAGACTATTTTTCCAAGATAATTTTTGTCGTATTGACGACGTCATTACGACAACATTATGACGTCTTTAAAAGACTATTTTTCCAATAAAATTTATGTCGTAATGACGACGTTATTACGAAGTCATTATGACGTCTTTAAATGACTACTTTTTCCAAGATAATTTTTGTCATATTGACGACGTCATTACGACAACATTTTGACGTCTTTAAAAGACTATTTTTGCTAATATAATTTTTGTCATATAGACGACGAAATTATGACGGCTTGCGAAGACTATTATTTATCATTAATTTTTGTCGTATGGACGACGTTATTACGACGTCATTATGACGCGTCTTTAAATGACTATTCTTTCCAATATAATCTTTGTCGTATGGATGACGTAATTATGACGTCTTTCGAAGAATATTAATTGTCATTAATTTTTGTCGTATGGACGACGTAATTATGACGTCTTTCAAAGAATATTAATTGTCTTTTTGTTGTATGGACGACGTTATTATGACGTCTTTCGACGTCTTTAAAAGACTATTTTCTTCCGTAATCATTTTTGTCGTGTGGACGATGTCATATGACGTCTTTCAAAGACTATTATTTGTCATTATTTTTTTGTCGTATGGACGACGTTATTACGTCATTTGACGTCTTTATAAAAAAAAAAGAGAACAGTAGAAACCAATAGAAACCATTAGGATCAAATATGAGCATGTGTCACTGAGTAAATAGGGCAATTATCAGAGGTGAAAATGGGGAACTTCTTTGCCCCCTCAAATCATTAGTCATTATATTAATCAGATTGTGCACCATCTTGACATGCAAAGGTCTGCAATATCGATCAAGACTAAACATGCTCTAATCTCGCTATTTGAAAAAGGCTGTGTGTGTGATACTCAAGGCCGTAGGCCTACACAATACATTACAATGTGTATATGTACTGTATATAGTATGCATTGGGAGCTGATCGGAGTGTAAATGGCCGTTATACAGCTGCTGTACAGTGCAGTACTCTGTTTTCCCCTGCTAATCTACAGTATGGGTAAGTCTTAGAATTACCTAATTTATTTACAAAATGTACATAAATCTATAGTTACTGTTTTCTGTTCTGAAAAGTTGACATGCATGTTTAATATGTATGATCTAATGATTGTGAGCTCGGACTTTCAACACCTGCTGACAAAAGTAGTCCCGTGTACTGATAATTGTGTCATAATGCAGGCAGCTTGGTGCTGTACGTACTACATCCATGTATGTTCCCTTCTATGTATTTTTATGTAACATCTTGATCCTGTTGATGGGATGCATGGTTGGGTCATCATTTGAAGCAAAGTTTATTGATTTGCCTACACATGACTTTAAAGGGAAATCCAACCTGAATATACAACTAGGCCCTATACTCTCAGCTCTCAAGTCTCAAACTCAAAGACAAAGACAAAGTCTAACTAGACCTAGTAAAAGAAAGTAGAAAAATAAGAGAAGCAAACTGATGAAAGTTTCAATAAAATCTGACTAGATCTAGGTCTAGATATTCGTTTTCGCTGATTTGTCTGATTTGGGTAGGGTCGGCTCCTCCCTTTAGACTTAGTCTTAGAAACAGAAGCCGACCATAGGGTCTTCTTCTTGGATCTTGGATTCAGTTCCTCCTAAATACTCCAAAGAAGATGTGTAATTGATGTAGAGGTGTCGGTGGTCAGTGGACACGTCGCGGACTGTCGATCACAAGGTCCGCGGCATTAATGTCCTTTGGCAAGACATTGATCTACATTTGCCACACTCCACCCAGGTGAAGTAAATGGGGACCTGGTAATTATGCTGCATTATTGTAGAGCGCTTAGAGACTTCTGATAAAGTAAGTGTTAGGCGCTATATAAGCAAATATAATTATTATTATTAGTGTAGTTTCGTATCCATTTTTTAACCCTAACTCCGGCGTGGAGATACCCTACTAAAACATAACCCAAAATCAACTAAATCTTCATCAATTGTTCAAATAATGGTCATGATTTAAAAGTCGTTATGTTTCTAATACCCCTTTCGTGTCAATTTTCTTATCTTTTTTGGATTATTTTTCCTAAAAACGAAGACTTAAAATATACGCTTTCTCACGTGATTCACGGCAAACTGCTGCACAATACAATGGCATACCGTACGCCTACCGTACGCCTGCCTCACATCTGCTGTGAGTAATGTCAATTTTGAGAATTTAGTGCTTTATTATTTTAAAAATAAAAATATTGTTTATTTGCGCAGCTAAATGATTTGAATCAATTGCAATTTTTTATAAGACTGGGCCCAGATGTCTGGAAATTGAGCTTTGTGTGTGCGATGCGCAGAGGAATAAAGCATTGTGACTTGTGTCACATACATATAACCTTAAACAAGTCGTTTCTACAGAGTTTAGTCTTTAGACAGCAAATGTATCAGAAAAAAACTTCACCTTTGAAGACGTGCACAAATTTGTGTTACCATAAATTGTTTTAATGGTATAAACTCTAATCAGTTCATGGTGTTTTCCTATAGGCTACCGTAAACAGAAGCCTTTATCTGGAAATAATCGGTTAGACCCGTAAATGGTAAACAAAATTCTTTCCCCACAGGCTGTACAAAGAAGTTTGTAGTAGGCCTATACATGTGTTGCACATGCATACTTTATCAACCATTCATTTTGTTTTAACGTTATTTATTTTCTCATTAATTGTAGGCATCTTTTTAACATCTTTCGTCAAAGCAGTGGATTCAAATTTCAAAGCACATTGTGGCCACAATAGATTGGATTGACGTGAGACCATGCAGAAAATGCTACTTTCTCTCAGCCTTCTGGATGTTCCTTAAGGATCAGCAGCCTCATGAAAAAGTTGAAGCCATTATCGGTAAATGTGTACATGTACTTGTATTATTTTTGTACATTTTTGTCATATTGTGCATGATCACCGACTAATTAGACACTACAGAATTGATCATTTCACTTGAAAGGCGTATTTTTCCTTACCGGTAGTTTCAAATATACAGTCAAACCTGTCTATAGCGACTGCCCAAGGGAAACACAAAAAGTGGTCTTTGTAGACAGGTGGTCTTTGTAGACAGGTTCCTTTAGTACATGTTTCAATGAGAAACCATTTTCAAGGGAAACAAAAAATGTGGTCCTTGTAGACAGGTGGTCACTAAAGCAGGTTTGACTGTATATATACCGGTATATATAATTCAATTAATTTCAGATCACTAAAACCTGCAAGTATGTTGCAATAACCGACCATATTTTGCGAGTTTCAAACATTTTTATTTCCCCTTCAGCATAGGTCAAGGAGCTTTTATTCTACCCTCATCAGCAAACTAGAATTGTATTGATAATTTACAAAAAAATTCCTGAATCACGTTTTGCATTGCCAACAAAAGTTTAAAATCCAAAGGTGTGTTTACATTATGTTTGTGAGCAATGAGAAATTATTTCTGATAAATCTTACCAAGCAGTACTTTTCTGGCAGAATTCATTATTTAATTAATTGTTTACATTTCAGTTTTAAAATATATAACAGTTTTTTCTTAATTGTATTCCTTTCTTTTTGCTTTCTTCATCCATTAGAATTCTTTGCGCCTATGTACCCTGGATCTGAAAGCAGTGCATAATACAGGAGATTCCACCCAAAAGCTAAACCGTGAGTCCAAGCTGAAGAGGAATATTTCCAAAATGATGTCTACACTCACCCGATAGCATAACTGCAAGAAATATTTCAGGTTATTTTTCCCTCCATTATAGAGAGAGATTGGGGAGGGGATGGGGAGGGGTGAGGTGTAGCCACAAACCTGAATGGCTAAGCTGTAGAACTGAATCATGTCACTTGCAATTTTAACGAATTACAGGGTTTACAAACTGACATAATGATTTGGGTAAAAAAATTCAGTATTCTGCGTATATTTGTAATGACTATTTATGAAGTTAACCTGTTTCATATACTTATGTAGTACACTTGATATGCTCTGTCTCATGCTCATCCCCCCCCCCACCCCCCTTTGTATCGGTTCCTAAAACCTGTGTATTATATATAAGTTGGTAATAGAGAAAAATTGAGTGAGGTAAATGCAATACAAATCGATTCCATTCTTAAGCAATTAAGACTTGCTCAGGTACGGCACGTGAACCGCCAACAAATTTTTAAAAATGATGCAGATTTGGTTTATGTGTAAAGTGAACGGCAACAGAGGACCTGTATGTTTTGGACTGCGCGTATTCAGTGAGCTCTGTTTTATAATATACAGAAATGTAAAGCATATTGAACTTTATGTCAACATTAAAAAATACTCTGCGGTTTTGAATGTTTTGCAGCATCATATCTGAACGAGCCATAAAGGGACTTAGTTACATTGTTCAGATGAGAGATAATGGTGCTAAGGTATTGACTTCAATGTTAGATGTACAATTAAAGATAATCTGAAAGTTCGAGTGAAAAAGACCATTATTAATGATAACAATTGGGAAAAACTGATGTGATCGATTCCTTAATTCTCCCAATTATATTATTATAATTTAATTTAATTTTAGGTGAATGTAAATCATCACAAAGCAAAGAATTGGCTCTATATACCTTTTCCAAACATTTAAGTGTTGAAAGTCTTTTAAAGGCCTGTTTTATATCTTATTTTCAGCTCAGACGAGATGTGCAGTACACTAAGCTTGCCCAAAAGCATGACAGAGATAAATGCCTTGTTCCTGCCCCCTCTGCCTTTGAAGGACAGCGTCTCCCTAGAAGACACTTTGCAACACAGACTGCTGAGCTGCCGTTTGAGAAGCCCCCTCCACCTTACCCACCTGGAAAGCAAAACGCTAGTCAGACCAGTGGAATTCGTCTACTACCAACTTGAAGGAGTTCATCCCAGAGCCCTGTGCAAAACCAAGTGGCAGCGACCTCTCAAGAAAAGCTGGGTCAACCTCAACCGTATCAGAATTGGAGTTGGCCGTACACAATACTTCCTGCATAAAATTGGAGCTGATCCATCACCAAACTGTGCCTGTGGAGAGATCCAAACTATGGATCATGTCATCAATGCTTGTCCTATCTACAAATCCCCTCACGGTGCTTCTGGACTTCGAGAGCTCGATGACGAGACAATCAGTTGGCTAAATAGGGATCTTCCTATTTAGATGATGTACTCCTTGATATTCTTCGTACGAACGAACGATGGAAAAACGGTTGGGGAAAATTCAAAAATTTATTGGGAGAATCAACTGTTAAAGGGTGTCACACTGTGGCACCTTCTAAGACCATAAATATCTTTGTGGTTTGAGAATTTTTGGTAGTTAAAAGTATAAAATTGTTGGATTGTACCTGTGATTTTGAAAGTACAATATGGCTTACCTATATTGAATCTAAGTTAAATTTTAATTCTTTGTGAAAATACCCCCAGGAGTTTCAAACTTGCCAAATGAATGTTGTGACATTAGCAATGGAATATATCTGTTTGTGCTAAACTGTTTCATCATGCTTGCTATTTTATCTTAAAGCCCAAGTCCACTCCGATTTTCAAAAATTATAACATGTTGTAAATAAATCAAAGGTTAAAACTGCCAAATATCACGGGCGTACTTCAATCAGGTGATTTTTAAGAGCGATTTTTGTTTCGGGTATTTCGAGCAAAACATTTATATTGCTGTACGGATGTGACGTATGCTCCTCACAACGAAAGTGCCAGCGGTATACATTCTGACAATAGGCTATTTTCGTAATGTAACCAAATTTAATGCATACGTCTTTGTGAAGTGCCTCTATACAAACTATTTCATTCACCTGATAAGAATAATAGTGTTTCATTATTCTTATCAGGTGAAATAGTTTGTATCGAGGCACTTCACAAGACGTATGCATTAAATTTGGTTACATTCGAATCTGTGTTGTGAGGACCCTACGTCACAACCGACTCGCTCATTAACTTGTTTTTGCTCATTAATAAAAATTATTAAAAATAAATCTGAGCACCATTTTCCAAAACCAAGTTATATTTGGGCTTTTTAGATTTTTGTCTATCTAATCAGCTCAACTTTTCAGTGGAGTGGACTTGTACTTTAAAGTTGGAAATATCTTCTGCATCATTATTGCACAGTCACCTTGGAATCGCCCAATTGAGCCAGTCGTACTGGCAGGAATGTTTAATCTGATCAAAATTGTGTTTTTATACTTCAGCTTCTGTATTCGCAAACGAAATCTTTGATGATATTTATAAGAATGAAAGTTGCCACTGCCAGTAATGCCTTTTCTTATATTTAAGTCATGTGCCCGTAAGAAGCAGGTTTCTAGCACAGAGAATAGGTACAGTTGAGCTGATTTCTGCACAGTTTTCCAATATGCTGTATCGCCATGTGTGATATAGATTGTATAGTTTTATACTTCATTTGCATGTGCCTTTTGAAACTGTGAATATGAATTATTGCCATAAACTTAGAGATTCCCCTTGTATGTAACAAGAATTTATCTTTCACGCTCAGAAATTCTATATTGAATGAGCATCTGTGTTTACTTGATGTATTATGTGCTGCTAATAATGCAATTACTTCTGTTGACATATAGCCATTTGTCTTGACTCTCTGGTAAGACTTGTTTCCAACAACCTTTTGTTTTATCTGATACTCTTTATCTGCATTACAGTCTTGTGGTTGTGAGGAGCGGGTTTGCAGCATGGAGACGAGGTAGAGCTATGCTGATGAATGCCCTGCTTTCCACTATTCTGTTTTGCTGAATGTGAGGAGCTTCCCCAGTGTGATGTTTGCTTATCTACTGAAAAACTGCGGGTATCAGTATAGCTTTACCTAGTCTCTATGCTGCTAACCTGCTTCTCACAACCGCAAGACTTATAAGTTTAACCAATTATGCAATATAATATGTCATGGTTTCTTGTACTGATAAGTGAATTTAATTTGAAAGCAAATGAAAACCGTTCTTTAATTGTAATGTTTATCTTTAAAAAGTAGCACATTTTATGACAAAACAGATATCTTTGTGATGGCCTGTTAACTTTATTAAAATCAATTATGAGATTAGGATGGGGATGGAAAGACACTGTACGTATAGAAGGCAAGTTAGAAAAAGAAGGTATAGAAATAAGTATTTTATAGTTTTGTGTTATCCTTCTTCACACCATTTACATGTACATTAAAAATATGAAAATTACTTTCTGTCTGGCATGTATATATTACCGTATGTGATGCAATATTTGTTGCTTTGATTGTACCGTGTGATTGCTCAGAATGAGTGATTTGTACACTTTCTTCCTTGATCAGGTGGTCATATAGATGTCATTTAGAGGACAAAAAAGGCGTAAAGCTCATGTAAGGATAAAAAGTACATCGAATTGGTGTCCTTATGTCTTCCGTTGCTACAAATTTACGTCTTGAAGATGTCCTTTTTAACCAATAGGATGGACAAATTGTGTAAAGATTCAAGTCCGTACAATGTAAACTATTGATACAAGTTTATGCTTTTAAGGCGTAATTTTTACTTAAAGATGTAAAAACTACATAAATATATGACATCTGTATGACGACTTCCTTTTTACAATTTAACGTCTTAAAGGCGTCTTTTTTACCAGTAAGGCGTAAAAATCACATTAATATATGGCGTCAGTGCGGCGTCTACCTTTGATACAAGTTACCGTCTTGAAGGCGTCTATTCTTTATCAATAAGATGTAAATATCACGTCAAAATTTGATGTCCATACAATGTATACGAAGTCTGTAAGGCGTCTTTCTTGGGTAAAAATTGACGTCTTGAAGGCGTCTTTCTTTAACTAATAAGGCGTAAAAATCACGTCAAAATATGGCGTCCTCACGACGGCGTGCGGGTGCAAGTTTACGTCTTTTGGCGTAAAGTTATGTCGTCTTAAAGGCGTCTTTCTTTAACTAAAAGGCGTAAATATGGCGTCCATATGGCGTCTTCCTATGGTACAAGTTGACGTCTTAAAGGCGTCTATCTTTAACTAATAAGGCGTAAAAATCACGTCAAAATATGGCGTCCTCACGGCGGCGTGCGGGTGCAAGTTTACGTCTTTTGGCGTAAAGTTATGTCGTCTTAAAGGCGTCTTTCTTTAACTAAAAGGCGTAAATATGACGTCCATATGACGTCTTCCTATGGTACAAGTTGACGTCTTAAAGGCGTCTTTCTTTAACTAATAAGGCGTAAAAATCACGTCAAAATATGGCGTCCTGACGGCGGCGTGCGGGTGCAAGTTTACGTCTTTTTACGTAAAGTTATGTCGTCTTAAAGGCGTCTTTCTTTAACTAAAAGGCGTAAATATAGCGTCCATATGGCGTCTTCCTATGGTACAAGTTGACGTCTTAAAGGCGTCTTTCTTTGACTAGTAAGGCGTAAATATGGCGTAAATATGGCGTCCATCTGACGTCTTCCTATGGTACAAGTTGGCGTCTTAAAGGCGTCTTTCTTTGACGAATAGACGTAAAAATCACGTCAAAATATGGCGTCCTGAAGGCGACGTGCGGGTGCAAGTTTACGTCTTTTTAACGTCATGTTATGTCGACTTAAAGACGTAGTACAAGACGTAAATATGACGTCTTTAAGACGTCGCTCTGCTATCAGGGTAATTATTATTATTATTATTATTACTACTACTATACTAAATACAACTTCAAATGCTATTGTAATTGTTGTTATTGTTGTATCTATCATTAATTACATTATCATGACCGTTTTCATTGAGGTAAGGAAGCTTATACCCCCCCCACCCCCATCCACCCCTGTCAAAATATGGGACCATAGATTTAAGAAAACAAAATGAACCCCGATCCTGGACGAAGACTAAGCCATTCCGAGAGTTTGGGGTGGGGTACTTCACACCTGACACGAGCGAGCGGATGCTGCACCGCGCATGCCGAAATGCATCCCCGCGGCCGCCCGGACACCCACTCACACACAAACGTACACACATGCCCAAATAAGCGGTACCATTCCCTATGCACATTCACAGGCCCCGCCCCCAGTATCTATTTCGTCATACTACCGCTAGATGGCAACCTTAGAATGAAATATATAGTCATTTTAAGGCGAATGATGGAATGACTGTATACATCATTATAGCTTCGAGACCAGGTTGGCAATTACTGTACTTAATTCAGTACGTAAATCTGTGCATTTCATGCTCGGTCCTGCCGGAATATTCAGTGTTGTTCTCTTTAACTTATTTTTCCATTTCCATCTCTTAATCGTTTCTGTGTTTTCAAATTGAAATGCATTTGTTATGACTCGGCTATGCTGTTTCGCCAGCTCTGTGAACGAACGGGCCGTGTCTGTATGTTGTGGGAGTGATTGTGCATTGACACGCTGGCATTGATCCCAGGCCCAGTGCAGTGTAGTATAGTATGTGCGTTGGCTTGGCCCGAAGACGCATCCCAGGCTTGCATTTTCTGAGCACATGTATTTCGGGGATGATCTCAAAATACCCGCAAAGTCGTTGTACAGGGACAGTTTTGGGTAATCATTTATAGACAGAACGTAACATTATTTATTTTTATTTCTTTATTTAAAAAAGAAGAAGATACGTTTAATCATACAAACAAAGATTTAATAATCAATAATTAGGTCGACTTGACGTTTTCCCCAACAGTCAATCATGTACTGCACATTCTTATTTTGAGATCATCCCTTATTGAGGAATGTTGTTCTGCCACTCGGACCTCGGGTAGAGGTCAGAGAGGTCAGTGATTCGTGAATTGCTACACGTGTTTTGGACTAATATCTCCCTTTCCGTATATAATGTATACTATACGGCTATAGAAAGAGAGTCTCTCTTTCTATAGCCGTGGACCTATGTTACTCTCACTTGATATTCTCTCTCTCTCTCTTTCCTTCTATATCCCTCTCATCTCCCCTCCTCTCTCTCTCTTTCTCTCTTCGATATCCCTTCTCTCCTCTCTCTCTCTCTCTCTCTCTCTCTCTCTCTCTCTCTCTTCTCTATCCCTTCTCTCTCCCTCTCCCTCTCTCTTTATTTCTCTACCCCATACCATTCTACTCTTTCTCTATTTATTTCTCTTTCGATGTATATTTCTGTCTCTCTCTCTCTCTCTCATCGCTTCTCTCTTTAATTTATCACTCATCCCCTTCCTCTTTCTTTCTCTCACTATTTCTCTCTCTCTCTCTCTCTCTCTTTCTGTACCCCTTTCACCTTTTCCCTCTCGAATTCGATCTCCACATGCTTGCACTCTCTCTCTCTCTCTCTCTTCTGTATCCCTTTTCTCTCTCACTCTCTCTCCTGACTATCCCTTCTCTCTCTCTCTATTGATCCCTCACTATCCTGTTACTCTCTCTCTCCTCTCTCACCCCCTCTCTCTCTCTCTCTCTCTCTCTCTTTCCCCTCGCTCTCTCTCTCTCTTTCCCTCTCTCTCTCGACCTATCTCTCTCAATTATTACTCATTCATCTTTCTTTATCTCCAACTTTCTTTCTCTCTCTTTCTGGAATTGAGATTGGGCCTAAGCCCTAAGTGAATTGGATGCACACAAATACAATAAAAATAAAAACAACAACTGCATATTATTGTGAAGCTCGAAATAATCTAACTTTCAAATTTGATAGGCCTATTATTATGCGGCCTGGTGAGTAGAACAATTCACACTATTTTTTAATGCCATTATGGTATGCCCACTAAACGCATATTGAAAAGCATTTGTTTTTGCTGTCCAGACTGATAATCTTCAAGTTGACATTGGACCTTCTTACCCATTTCTCAAACTGAGAGAATGGCACTGTCCACTGTCAAGTGAAAAGATAAAGTAATGTAGATGTATTCAGGGGCGGATCCAGCCGGCGGCAAGGGAGGGCCTAAAGGCGCCCACTTCGTGCGAAAAATTTGAAAATCGTGCCGGTCGATTTTTTGCTCAGTGGGGGGTTGTGAGCACAATTTTTTTGGCACCCGAAAAAGGTTTTCCATCCGGGAAGAGTTATTTTTTCCACCGCCACCCCCTTGGGCGCCAGGGTAGTGAGCACAATTTTTTTTTTTTTTGGGGGCATCCTAAAATTTCCCTACGGGAAGGGTGATTTTTTCCACCGCCACCCCCCCCTTGGGCGCCAGGGGAGGGGGCCCATCTTCTTTTTCTTCAAAAGGGTGTTTTTACCTGTTTTTTTTGCTAGGAGGGGCCGGGGCCCGGGCCCTGGATCCGCCACTGGATGTATTGACATACATTCTTGTTCTTCTTCGCAATATAACGCTGAAATACATCGGAGACAATTTGATAAATCGGAATCCATCATGAATATTCTGATGATTATCCCTTTTTTGGTTGTGGTTCATGTAAATGAGGATGATAATGTATGGCAAGGATAATAATCACCAAAACGATAGAAGATGTCATTCGCGTGAAAGGGCCGTATTTTTTTATTGGGGGCATGTAGATGAGGATGATATCACAAGGATAATAATAATCACAAAAACGATAGAAGTTCTCATTCGCGTGATAGGACCGTATTTTTGGGTTTGAGACGTTTCGTTAAATTATTAGAAAGAAGACGATTCGTTGTACCGTTCTCGACTCTTAATCCTTGTCTGAATTGAGTTTCCCCCTCTCGCGCGCGCGAAGCTTTGACGTTTCATTAAATTATTAGAAGAAGACGATTCGTTGTACCGTTCTCGATTCACTTCCCCTGGAAGCTTTGACGTTTCATTAAATTAGAGAAAGAAGACGATTCGTTGTACCGTTCTCGACTCTTAATCCTTGTCTGAATTAAATTTCCCCCTCCCGCGCGAAGCGCAGAAGCTTTGACGTTTCATTAAATTATTAGAGAAAGGAACGATCTTTCGTTGTACCGTTCTCGACTCTTAATCCTTGTCTGAATTCAGTCCCCCCTTCCGCGCGAAGCGCAAAGCTTTGACGTTTCATTAAATTATTAGAAAGAAGACGATTCGTTGTACTGTTCTCGACTCTTAATCCTTGTCTGAATTCAGTTTCCCCCTCCCGCGCGAAGCGCGGAAGCTTTGAGGTTTCATTAAATATTAGAGAAAGAGGACGATGCGTTGTACCGTTCTCGACTCTTATTTCTTGTCTGAATTCAGTTTCAACCCCTCCCGCGCGAAGCGCGAAGCTGACGTTTCATTAAATTATTAGAGAAAGAAGACGATTCGTTGTACCGTTCTCGATTCACTTTCCCCCGGACAGAGGCGGCGGAGCGACTTCCAAAGTGGGGGCACCAACAAAAAGGGCACTTTCTGGAAAAAAAGGGCACCTTCAAAGGGAAATCTCAAAGCGAAAATATACAAGTTTTTAGACATTGGTATATACCCCTATATTGTGATTACATTATCAGGGATGATTTTAATATTTGTTTCTCTTTATACATCATATAAGATATTGGTTAAGCATCATACTTTGCAGTTGGATGCTATGGTCTGAAAATTCATTTGCGAGCGAGGAAAATTTTAAAGATTTGTGAGGTCGCAGCGCGAAAAATTACATCTTATAAAGAGGAAAACCCCAATCCTGATGGGATTATAAGCACATTCTCATAACGGAAGACTGAAAAGACCTTTGATAAGTAACATAATTATAACATCTATAATGCGAGCGAGCGTAGCGAGCTTTGGGAAATTGCTCTTAGTCGCTTGAAATTAGGGGCACGTTTAATGATGAGAGGAAAAGGGACACTTACCAAAAGGGATAAAACTTATTAGAAAAGAAAAGCAGCACGTGTCAAAGTACAAAGGCTAATTACCAGAGGTGAAAATGGAGCACTTCTTACACCTAAACAAAGAGGCACTTATGAGAATGGAAAATGGGCATTTGTCGACGGAAAAGAGGCACCCATCAGATTTTGATAGGGGCTTTTATAAGAAGTGAAAAGGGGCATTTATGAAAAGGGATAGGTTCCTTATTAGAAAGAAAAGGGGCACGTATCATTGTTAAAATGGTAATTATCAGAGGTGAAAAGAGCACTTATCGCATCTGAAAAGGGGCACTGACCATATATGAAAAGAGGCACTTATGAGAATGAAAAATGGGCACTAATAATAAAGGAAATGTGCATTTGTTGAAAAAGGGGCACCGATCAGATTTTAATAGGGGCATTTATCGGAGGTGAAAGGGGGCCGGCTTTTATTAGAAGGAGGAAGTGGCTCTTATTAAAAAGAAAAAGAGGCACATGCTAAAATAAACGGGGCACTTATCAGAGATGAAAAGAGGTAATCATGAGAAGGGAAGGGGCACTTATAAGAAGGAAAAAGAGCTTTTATTAGGAAGGAAAAGGGGACGTGTCAAAATAAAAGTGGCATTTATTAGAGATGAAAAGAGCACTTATCAGGAGGGAAGGTGCACTTGTCAAAGTAAAACAGTATCTCTCAGAATTGAATAGGGTCATTTACAAGAGATGAAAAGGGCACTTATTATGAGAATGAAAAGGAACTATTTTCATAGGTAAAAGGGCATTTATGAGAAGGGCTCTTTTAATGGGGCACTTATCATAAGGAAAAGAGGCACTTATTAGAAAGGAAAGGGGCACATGTGAAAGATAAGATGCGTTTATCCGAGTTAAAAGGGGTAGTTATTAAAGAGGAAGGGCACTTCTTACAAAGGAAAGGGGCACCTGTCAAAGCAAAGGGCACCTCTCAGATTTGAATAGGACAGTTATCAGAGGTGAAGAGGGCGCTTATCAAAAGTGAAAAGGGCGCTTCTCGTACCTGAAAAGGGGCACTTACTAGAGATTAAAAGGGCACTTATGAGAATATTGCAAAGGAAAATGGGAACTTGTTGAAGGAAAAGGGGTAAGTGTCAACATAAAGGGGCACTTATCAGAGGTGGAAAGGGAAGGGGCACTTTTAAAAATTAATAGGGGCACTTGTCAAAGTAAAGGGGCACTTTTCCTATGTAAAGGGGCACTTTTACAAAGTTAAAGGACATTTCTCCTATGTAAAGGGGCACTTTTGGGGTTCTTGAAAAGTGGGAGGGCACTGTGCCCCCTGCCCCCGGGAGCGCCGCCTCTGCCCCGGAAGCTTTGACGTTTCATTAAATTATTAGAGAAGAAGACGATCCGTTGTACCGTTCTCGACTCTTAATCCTTGTCTGAATTAAATTTTACCCCTCCCGCGCGAAGCGCAAGCTGACTTTTATTAAATTATTAGAGAAAGACGATTCGTTGTACCGTTCTCGATTCAGTTCCCCGCGCGAAGGAAGCTTTGACGTTTCATTAAATTATTAGAGAGGAACGATTCGTTGTACCGTTCTCGACTCTAAATCCTGGTCTGAATTCAGTTTCACCCAAGCTTTGACGTTTCATTAAATTATTAGAGAAAGAAGACGATCCGTTGTACCGTTCTCGACTCTTAATCCTTGTCTGAATTAAATTTTCCCCTCCCGCGCGAAGCGGAAGCTTTGACGTTTCATTAAATTATTAGAGAAAGAAGACGATTCGTTGTACCGTTCTCGATTCAGTTCCCCCGCGCGAAGCGCAAGCTTTGACGTTTCATTAAATTATTAGAGAGGAACAATTCGTTGTACCGTTCTCGACTCTTAATCCTGGTCTGAATTCAGTTTCACCCAAGCTTTGACGTTTCATTAAATTATTAGAGAAAGGAGACGATTCGTTGTACCGTTCTCGACTCCTTTTCCCTTTTTCTTCCTACGTCCTCTTATTTTTTCTCTTCTCTCTCTCTCTCTCTCTCTCTCTTTTTGGCCTTTTTTTTGGGGGGTGGCGACTGCCCCCACCGTCCCCTGGCTACGCGCCTGAAGCTCAGGGGTCTTACGCATTCAATTACGGTCAGATGAGCATATTTTGATACCTTATTAGTTTGTGACACCTGCAGGTTACTAATTGGCTTGGGGTACAGGGGCGGAACCCCAGAAGCTCAGGGGTTTGAGGAATAAATTACGCGGTCAGATGAGCATTCAGGGGCCGGCCGTAGCGCCCTTGATGGGATCCAGGGGCCGAGCCCCGGAAGCTCAGGGTTTTAGGCATTTAATTACGGTCAGATGAGCATACTGTGATAACTTATTTGTGACACATGCAGGTTACTAACAGGCGTGGGGTCCAGGGGCGGAGCCCCAGAAGCTCAGGGGCTTTAGGCAAGAAATTACGGTCAGATGAGCATCCAGGGGCTGGCCTTAGGGCCCCTGATGGGGTCAGGGGCAGAGCCCCGGAATCTCAAGGTTTTAGGCATTTAATTACGGTCAGATGAGCATATTGTGATAACTTATTTGTGACACAGGCAGTTTACTAATAGGCGTGGAGTCCAGGGGGCGGAGCCCCCATAAGCTCAGGGGCTCTAGGCAAGAAATTATGGTTAGATGGCTGGCCTTAGGGCCCCTGATGGGGTCCAGGGGCAGAGCCCCCGCTCAAGGGTTTTAGGCATTTAATTACGGTCAGATGAGCATATTGTGATACCTTATTTGTGACACAGGCAGTTTACTAATAGGTGTGGGGTCCAGGGGCGAAGCACCAAGAAGCTCAGGGTTTCAGGCAATAAATTACGGTCAGATGAGCATGCATATTTTGATACCTCATTTGTGACACTGGCAGGTCACTATTCTTTCTTTCTTTCTATTACTCTTTTTCAAAAAGGTGAGGGGTTCGAGCCCCACCCCCGAGCACCGCCGTTCCGCAGGTCCTGACATGAATGCTTCTAAATAAGCATATTTTTTGCCCGACTGTAAATTTGGGAATGAGTCATTTTCCAACAAACGCATACAAAAGTATAAATTGTTTAAAAAAGTGCGAAAAATCCAGGAAAATCATGTCATTTCAGCAACATTTGTAAATCACTGGTATCGAATTAGAAATAAACCACGTTTGAATTGTATTTCGGTGGTCAAATCCCGGAAAAAACATGTCATTTCAGCAACATTTGTAAATCACTGGTATCGAATTAGAAATAAACCATGTTTGAATTTTATTTGGATGATATAATGACAAGGATAATAACCACAAAAACGATATACGTTCTCATTACCGTGAAATTAAGAATCATATTTGTTTTTGACTGTTATGTAGATGTTGATGATATGACAAGGATAATGATATAATCACAAAAACGATAGAAATTCTCATTTTCGTGAAGTGACCATATATTTTTGTGGGTTTGGGTTATGCATGTAGATGAGGATGATATATATGACAATGATAATAAGGGCCTATAATATTTCGGAGAGAGATCGAGAGAGAGACGCGGTGAAATATAATTGGTTATAATCCAAACGGTACAGGAAAAAACAAACGACGCTAGTTCAGAATCATATCCAAATTTCGACCCGTAACTCCGGGGTGGAGATACCCTAAGTATTACGGTAGATAACTTCACGCAGGCGCTCGACCGCACGCAACCCACCATGTATTGTGCAGCGGTTTGCCGTGAAACCTGTGAGAAAGTGTATACTAAAGTGTTCATTTTTCAGAAAAATACTCCTCAAAAGATAAGAAAATTGACAAAAAACAGGTAAGAAACATAACGGCTTTTAAATCATGACCATTATTTGAACAATCGATGAAGATTTAGTTGATTTTTGGTATGTTTTAGTAGGGTATCTTCACGCCGGAGTTAGGGGTCGAAGTCTAGATATGATTCTGAACTAGCGCCAAACAAACTACCGTGTTTTAGGAAAGAGAGAGGGAGAGGGAGAGAAATAAAGAGAGAGACAGAGAGAGACAGAGAGAGACAGAGAGAGAGAGAGAGAGAGAGGAGACTATCTAGATAGACATATTTCTTGTATTTCTTACATGTAGGCCTATATCTGAACGATTTTGTGGTCATTCATTTTCATATTGCTTTCTTTCCGATATTCTTTCCTGAATACATATCAGACATAAGAATTGAACAAATAATAAGAGTTCATGTATCCCGTAGGCCTACTGGAAACTTGTCTATTATACATGTATATAGATCCAAGAGCTCCCTGGTTTTACCATGGACCTACTAATCACGTAGGTCTATGCATTGTGCATATTGAACGGCAACGGAGATGTGTATCTGATTCATACACTACACAGACACACACTGTACCATGGATATAAGCCATGCGAATACAGTCCCTTCCCCGCTCAGCGAGGTCACCGCGGTGTCGAGGCTTGCGCCGAGACGTAACACAGTTTCAACATCGATTATACCAAGGACCATGTACGACAGTAGATGGCGCTAGTAAACAACACCAGGGGCTGTTTTATATACAGGCAGCTTGGAACTAATAATTGATTTATTAATTACTGTTTAATTTACTAAAAAAATATCTGTATTTCAGCAGTGGAGATTGGTTAAAAATATTCCTATAACATCTTTTTATAAGATCAAACAGTTTCAGAGGAATTCAATATTTTTACCAACACTTTGTAATACCTTTAAGTACATGTATGTGAAAATTTGATTTGTCCCGATTTATGTTACTTGAGAATGTAGTCAGCTCTCATGGGGAATTCGACACCGTTCGGGTGTTTACCCAGTAACAGGTGTTGTCAATCACCAGGGTTAGCCTTCAGTTTTATGACCATTAGACCTTATGTAATGCTTTGCTTTTCCCTCACCCGATCCGAAGCGGGATCCGAAGCTAGACTCTCCGAGAGATTAGGGGTAATTCTTGACTGGCCTACGGGTTTGCTGTGTGCAGATTTGTACTCCCATTAATGTTATTTCCACCAAGTCTGGTGTCAGCGAATTATGGCCTTCTGCACATGGAAACTCACGATCCACTCACTTTAAAAGGCCCTAATTCCTCCAAATTTCATTCTTGAGTTACGAGAAGAAGAAAGAAAAAAAAAATCAAATTTACAATTAATGACTATGCATAATTCAGTGGTTAACTGTAAATGAATTAAAGTTCAGTACCACGGTCTACTAGTTCAACTGGGGAGTAAGATCATTATCAATTAAGAAACACATTCTTTAAGATTTATTTCATACTTTAAAAAACACAAGTCTCTATCCTCCATAATTATGTACTCCAATTATATTTTTTAATGGGGTTCACGTTTGGCAAAAGGAAATTGACAACAAAAATCTTGACATTTTATGACAATTTGTATTGATTGTCTTGCTCCTGAATTATAGATTTTGTGATGCATGTATTTTGTGTGATCATTACCAACCAGATAAAAACAAACAGTTTCATCATAATATCTTGTTTCTAAAATACAACATCAGACATTTACATCGGTGAGCTATGTCATGCGCTTTTAGCAAAAATACATAGTAATGGAAACATCTCTAACCCCACCACACACTTTTCTTCTTATTATTATTCTTATTCTCCTTATTATTCTCCTTCTTCTTCATCTTCTCCTTCTTCTTTTCCTCTCTCTTCTTCTTCTTCTTCTTCTTCGGCTTTTTCTTTTTCTTCTTTTTTTTCTTCTGCTTCTCCTTCTTCTTCTCCTTCTTCTTCTTCTTCTTCTTTTCCTCTCTTTCTTCTTCTTCTTCTTCTTCTTCTTCTTCTTCTCCTCCTTCTTCTTCTCCTTCTTCTTCATCTTCTTCTTCATCTTCTCCTTCTTCTTCTCCTTCTTCTTCTTCTTCTTCTTCTTCTTCTTCTCCTTCTTTCTATTTTTGTTCCCTTTTTCTTCTTCTTTTCCTTAGGTGACTATACGTATTGCTGCTGAAATCCCGGCGGCCCTCCGAAGTCTATAAAGGGGCGGGCTATTTTACTATACCTCTTTAGACGTTTTTTTTTTCTTCTTCTTGTTCTCCATTAGCTTCCCCCAATAGGAGGTAATTACATGGCTGTTCTATCCCCCTGGATCTGCCTTTGATAGATGGACATGGTTTATTCTGTGAGCAAAGAATATAAATACTAATTCCATCAAGTTAAATTAAGTTAAAGGTAATGGAAAAGCAAGAGATAAAAGGGTAGGAGTGTGTGCGCGCGCGTGTGTGTGTGCGTGAGAGAGAGAGAGAGAGAGAGAGGGGAAAGAGACTCACAAGATACACCTCCGTGCATAAAATAAAATATTAAAAAACTTTGAAGACAATGCATTGAGCACTGAATTTTCCTCTCTTTTTCTGTCTTTTTCCTTTCTTTCATTTTTCCCTCCTTTTTCTTGCTTTCTATATTATTTTCTTATTATTTCTTTAATTTATTTTTCTTTTCTTTTCTTTCCTCTGTTTTGTTCAATCAACATGATCGAGTATTACTATAACTGTGAAAACTCGTGTGGTTGTCGGCCCACTGTACAACTTGTAGCTACTTGCTCCCTCTATATAGAAAACAATGCCTAAGTGATGCCCGTTGATCCCCCATGATCCCCTTTTTCTTATGTTAATTGAGAGCTGAGTTGATAAGATAACCACCTGTCAGTAACCACGCTAATCCCTCTTATCCCTCTTGGCCAAACTAGTGCAGAGGGGCTTTAAGATTTTTTTTAATTTTAAACACTACCGAAAAGACATATTAGCCTTCTGCGTCATCTATCGGCATGTGTGAACATTACAATGACGTACATCATTACATACTCCGAACACGATTTCTACATCCGATACAATAGGGAATTCAAATTGTCTTTAAGTTGATATTTTTTTCAAAGCCTTTATGATCGTGTTGAATTATTACAACCCTAATACAAAAAGTGCCGATCGATGAACATGTGGAAAGTTGATTGTACATTGTGTTTTTACATGTAGGCCTACATATACCTTTGATATCCAATAATCATATTCAAATTTCAATTAATCGAGTACATTGTAGACACAAAATACAGTTAACAACTAAATTATTCATTCCCTTGTAAATTTGACGGTTTTTGTGTTCTTCGTAACTCGAGAATGAAAGGTGGACTGGTTGGATTAGGGCCTTAGTTAAATAGTTTTAGGTGTAAGCTCTAATATTTCACATTCTCAAGAAACATAATTCGGAACTATTTAAAAATTATAAAACTTGGTAAGTGTATAAATATTTTAGTTGTTGACTGTATACCTCGATCGACGCCCGGTTTTGACCGATGACCAACTCTTCTGTGGTATTAAGCATATCAAAATTAATGTAATCCCTTTACTTTATCTCTGACTCAGACATTCTCCCTGTGGGTGCTTCCATACCTCTCGTCGGGTTCTTGCATATGTAAGCAATGTTACATGTAGACGCGGTTGACTGATCCTGTTTCTTTGAACCTCTGCAGCAAAACATCTTCTTCCATGCTCTCTGAAACTTGACGTATCGAAAGGAATAGATGATCGGATTTATCCAGGCATTGGCGAAGGCCAGCAGAACGGTGACGTCATAAAAGATGCCTTCAAACTGGACATGTTCCTTGAGAAAGTAGTTCAAGCTATAGATGTCATTGGGTGCCCAGCAGACTATGTAACAGACGAATACAATGAGGAGAGTTTCTAGGACATTCCTTCGAGCGCGTTCCCGCATGTTAACAGCATCGGCCTGTCCACGCAATCCACGACGAAGATGAACAGCTATTAAGATGTACAGGATGCTTATAATGCAGATGAGACCCAAGAACTGAATACTGAATATCAACACCCCGATAACTTGTTTGAAATTCATATTAGGCCATACAAAAGTCAAGCATACCTGTCCGTCGATTCTTGTCAAGAAGAAAAAGAAACCGTTGAACAAAATCCCATATACCCAAGGAATCACAGACAATGTTGCCACTCGTTTTATGTTCATTCCTTGACGGTAGCGTACAGGATAAGCGATGGCATAGAATCGTTCAAATGTTATCACCACCAGGTTAACTGAGCTGGCGGTTACGGTCATCCAGAATGGATACCAAGTCATCCAAAAAGCACAGATGAACCTGTTAATTAGCACAGGTTGAGATACGGTAAGGACGCCGGGTGCGAGGTTGAGCGCAAGTAGAAAAACCGATGTCATCAGGTCGATCAAGGATTGGTTGGCGATCAACAAGTTTGTTGCATTCCGAAGATCTTTACTGTAACCAACGACAATCAGAACGAGTCCATTGTCGATTATACCACATAATCCAAATGCTATACATACTGTGGTCGATATGATAGAGTGCGATTGAGACGATTCATCCTCACTTGATTCCGTTGACAAATTCATATCTCAATCAGACAAGAAGGATTTATTGTCGGGAATTAATGTATAAGACTACAAAATACAGTTTCAAGAAAAATTGCAGATCTCTCAGCGTATTACCGTCACCGTTTGATGTGATCGTTCGCGATGTGCTGTAAATTTTTCTAGGCAGAACCTTTATAAACTAAACGATCGCGTATGTAATTTTCTGCTAGTCAGCTTGAGCACACGACGAGATTTTCAAACATAATTAAACCAAAATTATGTTAAGTATATTAATTCGTGACTGCGAGGGCGGGAAAAACTTGGTTGGGGTCACAGTAGTAGTAGAGGAACGGTAGTTTCTAAGGACTTTGATGGATGAAAATTATCATCCCAATATATGCTTGGGGGCTTTTTTCCTAGTAGACATGGATTTTTCTGATGTTTATGCAGGTTATGTGCATGCCGAAGAAGCATCCTGTAAATGTCCCACATAATTTTTTTTCCGGGGTGCTAGAGTATCTGTGATATTGGATCATTTTGTAATGTGCTTCCCTCTTCCTCTTTCCTACTTAGGTCCCTACATTTGATAATTGCCTTATCCTCCATTACAAAGATTTCAATATCAACTTTTTTTCTTACCTCAACTTCTCCAGGTTTCGAGAAGAAAGACGGCATCAAGGCATTTCAAGGCACGAAGAAGACATTTGGAGATGAATAGAACATTTCTTCTATGGTGCTCTATGAAAGACTTTAAGATCATGATTTGAATGATATGTTGTTACCTTCATAACCTTCAAGTGCCATGCCAAACTTGACATTTCAGCAGATCGAACATTAACATTAGAGATCATCATCCTGTCATCCCCTGGCATCAGCTGTTTGACTTTTAACATCATGTTGTTTGTTCACAGTATTGCCAAATGAGTTACGAGTGTCAGATTTTATAGTACTTATATCCCGATTTCAATTTGACATTCGTGCTTCAATTTTATTGGAAATGTTTGGACTGAGAAGGAGAGAGATGGTGAAACAAAAGAGGTAGAAATGAGATGTTGCAGAGATGCCAGATTTGATGTCTGCCCTCGCAGGGGGTTGATGAATTGGAATAATCAAATACACAAAGGAAAGACATGAGTTAAACAGTTTTTTTTTCATTATATGATCTTGCTCCAAATTATTGTGAAAGTACTCCACTAAAACTTTTTTCTAAAGCTGCACTTAAAAGCCGAAAAGAGAGGTGGTTATTGCAGTTATTATCTTGTTTGATTTTCTTGGTGTCTAAGAAATATACATGTATTCAAATTAAAGTAATGTCACTGACAATGGGTAAATCAATAAATGGTAGAATCAATTGCAAGCTATTCTTGTTTAACGGCGGGACCGAGTCTATGAAGGTCATGGAATGTCAGAGGTCAGGCTTCAGCTTCATCCAGTTCTTCACGTTGCATTTCAATTGGACATTTTGAAATTATTGTTGTGTCTGTCAGTTGCATAATACATGTACATGTAAATATTTTCCTTGATATATGCTTCTCTCAATATGTAATGCTAAATATATGCTGTATATCACATCGTGTAGCTCTTTTAATACGTGTATATGTTCTTTTCTCTTCATCAAAATGTCTGACATACTAGCTGTGAAGACCTTTGAATTTTTAAGGATGTTAACATTTTGTTTTTTATAGTTTAAAAAGAAGGGAGAGAAACACTGTATAATGTATTTTTTTTATTAATGTCGTTTGAGATTGGATAATGCACAGTCATTTAATATGATGAATGATAAGTAAAAGGAATAAAAACAATATTCAAATTTGATTGGACATACTTTTCATCTGCGAGTCAGAGTTTAAGGTCCACCCTGATATAAATTTCACATAAATGGATAAATGAGAGCAAAATACTATGTAAATGGTTTAACGACTAGAAAAATAAAAACCAAAAATAAATATCATTACGGCAAAGCCAAATTGCAATGATTTTTACAACGACCTAGTTCATAGAAAAAAGGTTACCATTCATTCAAAATGGTTTATTCAAATACTTTCCTCGCGACCGCAGGGCCGAATTGCGAAAGTTTACAATTACAATGTCAATAAAAAGGCATTAAAGTATCATGAATAGAATAAAAGCAACCGCATAGAGTGATAAAGAAATTAATGGGCATTAAAATCAATAAGACATGTTGAATTTAATAAGGTAAAATATGACGATAGAGGGAAAAGGAAATATCCAGCAATGATGAAAAAGAGCGAGAAGCAAAAGGGGCAGTAACGAGAGGGGGAAAAAGATGTGTGTGTGTGAGAGAGAGAGAGAGAGAGAGGAGAGAGATGAGATAGAGAAGGATAGAAACGGAGTAAAAGGGAAGGACAAAGGAAGAGTTAAAGTGACTCTGTATCATTGTTGATGGTTGATGAAAAAACTGCGTAATTTTTGCATGAAATTTTACTTATTATATTCCTTTTACTGAACTAACTCTCTAACATGCAAGAAAATCCTGGAAAAATTCTCAAACCACGAAGATATTTATGGTTTTCTTTGAAGGCGTCACTGCATGTGCGACACCTTCTAACAGTAAATTCTCCCAACCATTTTTGAATTTTCCCAACCGTTTCTCCATGAAAATAAGACATAAGACATTCCTTAAAAGTCTTTCAACACTTAAATGTCTGGATTGGTATATAGAAGCCAATTCATTGCTTTGTGAAGATTTACACTCACCTACAAAATAATCAAAATTGTGGTTGGGTGAATTAAGGAATCGATCAGATCAGTTTTTCCCAATTTTTAACATTAATAATGGTTTGTTTTTACTCAATTTTTCAGATTATATTTAATTGTACATCTAGCATTGAAGTCACTACCTTAGCACCATTTTCTCTCATCTGAACAATGTTACCTAGTCCCTAGAGAGTAACATTTGAAGATCCCAACTCTAGAATTTCTTTAGCAAACTACTCTCCATTTGTTTTGAGCGAACGATATTTATTTCCCCTTTCGCAATAGAACTTATTTTCTTTAATCTGCACCCAAAATCGATTGAATTATGTAATAACATAAACTTGTATGAATACTTACTCTACATTTCATACAATGTTTTCATACAGAGCAAATTAAGAGGGCTGAGGAGAGCGGAGTTGAAAATAATAGGAAGCCTAAATGCTTCACAACTCTACTTTCCTGGTTTTCATCGGACTTGACTGAAGTCTTCTGACCCTTTTCTCTTACGTTTTGTCCCATTTATTCAAATCTACTTTATGTCGGGATGGACCTTTCATTATATAATATACCGTTAAGAACTAAATTATTCATACCCTCGCCAAGTTTTGACATTTTTCAAGTACATGTATGTGAAAAATTGATTTGTCCCGATTTATGTTTCTTGAGAATGTAGCATCTTTACATATTTAGTATTCAACAAAGGCCCTAATTCGTCCACCTTTCATTCTTGAGTTACGAAAAACACAAAACACACATCAAATTTTCAAGGAGTATGAATTGTTCAGTTCAGTTTCGCATTCAGTTTAATATTTATTTTATACTTTCAAAAACACAAGTCTCCACATTAACTTCATTTATTTTTGAGATGGGGTTCATGTTGAGCAAAAGACTGATGAAAGTTTGAATGGGATCGGACAAAAAAAATAAGAAAGTTATGAATTTTCAAAGTTGTAATCACTATACGTATGGACACTTCAAATCGGCTGAATCGGTATAATGTCACTGTGACGTAGTGCCGGACAACTTTCCCATTTGCTTCGACACACAAAATGACTAAAATGTTAATTGTTCATAATTTATGGCTCAGGATGGTCTTTTCTTTTTAGAGAACCCCACAATATGATATCCATAATATATTTCAAGTACAGGTGCCCCAAGGCACTAATTAAGGAGAAGAAAAAAACAATTTATGATACATGTAATCTTGCACACGACAAAATGGGAGAGTTGTAAACTGACCAAATTGACATATGAGATATTTCCTAAAGATTGAGTGATCTCGTATTTCAAACAATTTTAACTCCCTTATCATTGGTCAGATTTATTTCAAATTTTCGCCGTTCTGTTTCTCTCGATTTCCTTTCATACAAACGAACTCGTAAAAATGTTGGATGTCAGTCAGTCACTCAATAGTGTCGGACAGTGAAGTCTAAAAGGTAAACGGGTTTCCTTGCATAATTTGAATAATAGGACACTGCTAATGTTTAAATTTCACAGATAGGACATACATGACATATTCATAATTCCTGCAAAGTTCTACAGAACCGGCATGCGAGCTGTATTCGTTTTAAACTAGGAGAACAAGAGACCTCTGTCTAACTTTCTCTAAGCTGTTAAAGGTACTATGTCCCATTTGCAAGCCCAAAAAATGAAAAGGTTAAATTCCAACGCCATTTGAAAGACAATACTAATTTAGAACTTCCCTCAAAACAAAAGGGTTTGAAAATGGCTTTAAGTGGGAAAATAACGACCATTAGTTGTCGAATCGACTTAAGTGATTGCAATCACCTAAGTAATAGTCTGATTTTCAGACCCTTTTACCGAAAGGTCGTACGTTTTATGCTGCACAAAGATTCAATAAGTTTAATTTTGGCCATTACAAGTAGTGGGTTATTGATGTAGACAAATGCTCATGTACCTGTTACAGCTCATTTTATGTATGCTATTACCAAAGATAAAAGATGTCAGTCAGTCACTCAATAGTGAAGTCTAAAAGGTAAACGGATTTCCTTGCATAATTTGGATAATAGGACACTGCTAATGTTTAAATTTCACAGATAGGACATACATGACATATTCATAATTCATGCAAAGTTCTACAGAATTTGATGTTGGCTGCAAAGGGGACATAGTATCTTTAAACTCGACCAAGACCAAGGCTCGAGTAAAACTGCAACTGCATTTCATGAGGAACAGTATAGGCTTTCAAGTTTCAATCATCCTAAAATTACTGATCATGGAGCTTTCGGGTTTGGTGCTTAAATCAAACACATTCAAGAATTACGAAGTGAGAGTAGAGACTTAATCATTTCATACGGCATAAAGTATCAAGTTCTAAAACTACTAAACTAGGACGATATATTCGGCATGTTCTGCATTTGAATACTTGAACTAAAAGTGTTTGAGACATATAACATAGATTTTGTGATGCACGTATTTTGAGTGATCATATTACCAACCAGATAAAAACAAACATGTTCATCATAACATATTCTTGTTTCTAAAATACAACATCAGACATTTACATCAGTGAGCTATGAACCTATACAATCATAGGCTTTTAGTATTCCCCTGATTTGTGCTTGGCCTGACCAATATAATGGGAACATCTCCACCCCACCACATACTTTTCTTCTTATTATTATTTCTTCTCCCTTTTCTTCTTCTTCTTCAAGTTTCAAGTTTCAAGTTTTTATTGTCCCACATTTTACAAAAAATATAGACATACATATAAAATAAAAAATAAACAATACATGTAAATGAGCACGTCTCAATGATTCTCAATTCATATAATAGATTAATAAGTAGAACGTGAGGAACCTATTAAAGAAGTGTTTGTAAGGTCTCTGAAAAAAATAAGTATTGTACATGAAAAAACCGTAGCAATAAAGAACGACGTAATTTAGAGGGGAGAATTTAGAACACAATGGAATAAGGAAATTTGTATACAAAATAATGCATTAGCACCAATACCCAGAGTCACCCGGTTAAAATGCGTAGTCACCCGAGCAATTCAGTTAGCATAGCACAAAGTAATTTGTTTAATATATACATTAAAAAACCGGAACATGCATCATTAATTAACAATTAAGATTAGCATTGAAGAAAAAAGGACTGGGGAGGGCAAACAAATTATATTAGATGTAAGAATTTAAAAGAAAAACTCGAAGTTTGCGTTTAAAGCAATTTAACGATGGTGCTTCCTTAACCTCCGAATCCAAACCATTCCAAAAAGAGGGACCGGTATACATGATTGTTTTTTGGGCAAAAACTGTCCGAATTGGGGGGGGGGGAGGGTGGAAATTGTCCCTTTGTCCTGTGGAGTGAATAACGCTGTTTAAAGCGAACATAGGAGGGAATATATTGGGAAAATCTTCCTTACTTAGCTGATACATGAAAATTCCGAGGAAATAATTGTATAAATCAGATACTTTCAGAAAACGATTTGCAAGAAGAAAAAAAACGTTAGTGTGTGCCTGGAAACCTGCCAGATTTATTATTCTTATTGCTCTTTTTTGGATCATGAAAATCGAATTGATTTTTGTTTTTGCACAATTTCCCCACGCTAGCACCCCGTAATTTAGATAAGGTAATAACAGAGTTGAATATAATATTTAAGACATGAGATGAAAAATAAGATTTCAACTTATTTATGGCACCTACGTTCCTAGAAAACAGAGTGCATAAATGATCAATTTGAGTATTCCATGTTGGTTTACAGTCGATAAAAATACCAAGAAATTTAGTAAAGTTTATCTGGGTTAAGGGTAAACCATTAACCAAGACTTGTCCTGGTAGCTCAGATAGTGTATTGCTGAAAATCATAAAATTAGTTTTATTCAGATTCAGGGACAATTTGTTTGCTTGTTTCCATTCAACTACAAAAAGCAATTCAAAATTCAGGGAATCAAGAAGAATTCTAGCATTGGGATGTGAGCAGAAAATGCTTGAGTCGTCTGCAAAGTGTAGAACTGTGGATGAATTTATTATCCAATTTATATAGAAGAAAAAATAAGCGGGCCCAAACGAGAGCCTTGTGGTACCCCACAAGTTATTGATCCAATACTTGAGTTACAATCATTAATAGAAACAAATTGGGTTCTGTTGGTAAGGTAATTCTTGAACCACTCCAAGGCCGTTCCTCGAATGCCATAATAGGCAAGTTTATATAGTAAAATTTCGTGATTAATAGTGTCAAAGGCCTTGGAGAAGTCCAGAAAAATACCAACCGTGTGTGAATTATTATCAATTGCCTTGGCTACTTTATCAATCAATAATAAAATAGCGAGTATGGTTGAGTGTTTTTGTTGAAAACCGAACTGGTGATTTGTCAAAATATTGTATCCAGTAAGGAACTTAATGGTACGGGTATATACAATTGTTTCAAGTAATTTAGAAAAAGTTGTCAACAAAGATATTGGTCGATAATTTCCTCAATCCTCTTTATTCCCTTTTTTGAAAATTGGGATAACCTTTGCAACTTTCATTTTACTAGGGACGATACCGTTTAGCAATGATATATTAAAAATATGAGTTAAAGGGAAACTATTTCGTGAATGACTTTTTTAAGAAGAAAATTTGAAATACCGTCATATCCTGCGCTCTTTTTTGGATCCATATTCGACACAATATCAATTACTTCTGTTTCCTGAATAGGAAGAAAGAATATAGATCGAGAATTTCGATTCTTTAAAAACGTATAGAAAGGTTTAGTGGGCGTGGGAATGTTGTCAGCGAGATTCGGACCAATATTTGCAAAATATGAATTGAAAGTTTCTTCTTCTCCTTCTTCTTCTTCTCCTTCTTCTTCTTCTTCTGTTTCTTCTTCTCCTTTTTCTTCTTCTCTTCTTCTTCTTCTTCTTCTCCTTCTCCTTCTCCTTCTTCTCCTCCTTCTCCTTCTTCCCATTTTTTGCATTGACGACTTATTCCTTCTCCTTCTTTTCCTTAGGTGACTATACATTTCACTTTTACATATAAACTCCAGAAGTCTGAACAAAAATTTCGAATACGTTGAAAATCTTTTACACTCTTTAAATAATTTTGCATTTTCCGTCATTGGAATAAGTGAGACATGGTTACATCAGAATTCTCCAGATTTGTTCAATTTGCCTAATTATAAGTTGATTAGGGAAGATCGCAAAGGAAGAAGGGGTGGCGGTGTTGCGTTTTATATTGCACAAAACCTAAATTTCAAAATCCGTTCCGATGTTAAACTAACACAAGCGGAATCATTATTTATTGAAATTAATAACTCAAATGTCAAAAATGTCATTATAGGTTTAATTTATAGACCCCCTGACTCCTATTGTGAATTATTCTGTGACGAACTGGATTTTTATCTTCATAAATAGGGGATGAAAATAAACACATTTTTATCCTTGGTGACTTTAACATCAACTTTTCCCCCTCATCTGATAACAGTAACTCAACCAATTATATGCAGTTGATGCAATCATACGACTTTTTATAATAATATAGAATTGCTGAAACAGGATTTATTTTTAGAGGGATGGGCTGATGTATATAATGTAAATGAGGTCAATATCGCATATAAACATTTTAGTAACAAATTGCAATATTATTATGAAAAAAATATCCCTTTATAGGCAAAATGAAAAATAAGCGAAATAAACCCAGGAATCCTTGGATAACGAAACGTTTATTGAAATCAATACAAACACGCAATCGCCTCTACAAATTACACTTACGCAATCCTACTGACACTAACCTAAACACATATAAAATTTATCGCAACAAATTAACAAAACTAATTCGTACATCCCGTAGATTGCATTTTTCTAATAGAATAAAAAAGGCCAGTTCAAACACTAATGCAACTTGGAAAATCATCAAAGAGGTTATGGGGAAAAAACAGATCCCCCACCCACGGATAATATCACATTAAATGGCACTAAAATACATGATCATATATAGTCTTCATGCAAATTCATTTAATTCATTTTTTACGAATATCGGCCCTGAAGTCGCCAGCAAAATTAACAGAACTCGCGCTCACTTTACAGACTATCTTTCCAATAAAAACCAAGAGTCTCTCTTTTTAAACCCGACAAATCCTAGCGAAATTATTAGTATTACCCAATCTCTTAACAACTCAAAATCTCACGGTTTCGATAAAATAAGTATGTCTCTCCTAAAAGAAATAATTTACCCACTTGCAAAGCCTCTAACTCACATATTTAATCACTCGTTATCACAAGGTGTTTTCCTGATCTATTAAAAATAGCTAAAGTCAATCCCATTCTTAAAAAAAATGATCCCCACGAAATTAGTAACTATCGTCCAATTTCCCTACTTCCAAGTATATCCAAAGTCTTAGAAAAAATCGTTCATAATAGGCTACATAAATTTATCACTAAACACAAAATACTCAATTCAAATCAATATGGCTTCAGGAAAAATTACTCAACTGACCTAGCATTAATTCAAATTTATGACAAAATTACAAGTGCCATAGCTAACAAAGAACATGTTATAGGTATATTCTGTGACTTGAGTAAAGCATTCGATACGCTCAATCACACTATTCTACTCTCCAAACTCAGTCATTATGGAATTCGGGGTCAGCCACTCTTATGGTTTAAAGATTATTTAACAAACAGAAAACAATATGTTACATTCAATAGTTATGATTCTGATCCTCTTTTGATTCAATGCGGTGTTCCTCTTAGGTCCACTATTATTTCTTCTTTATGTAAATGATATTATCAATACATCCCCCTCTTCTTTCTTTTATCTTATTTGCCGATGACACAAATATATTTTATTCTCATAAAGACCTCAATTCTTTAAACAATATTTTGAATTATGAAATTAACAAAGTATCAAACTGGTTTATTTCCAATAAACTTTCTCTTAATACAAAAAAACCCATTTCATGTATTTTAAACATCATTCTCATAATACAGATACACCGATATATACTAAAATCAATGATATGCTGCTAGAGAAGAAAACTAAGTCCAAGTTTTTGGGAGTACTTATAGATGAAACTTTGACTTGGAATGAGCATTTACACCACGTTACAATGTCCATTTCCAAAAGTATTGGAATAATCTCCAAGCTAAAGTTTCTTCTACCCCATGCAACCTTATTTCTACTTTATAATACGCTAGTTCTCCCGTATATAACATATTGTAATATTGTATGGGCAAATTGTGGTTCGACAAAAATTAATTCTATTTTTAAACTGCAAAAGAAGGCCATACGTATTTGTACAGGTTCGCATTTCTTAGCTCACACTGATCCTTTATTTTACAAACTTAAAACACTAAAAATTGTCGATTTGAACACTATTCAAGTAGCAGTCATTATGTTTAAGTACATTTATAATCAACTTCCACCATCCTTTGATAACATGTTTAGGTTTAATAGTTCTGTTCATTCGTACCCTACTCGCATATCTGGAAACTTCCACCTTACAAATCCCAAATTATCAATAAATCACAAATCTATTAGACATTCTGGTCCGGACATTTGGAATAATTTTCCCGACAACATAAAGTCCTGTTCAACTATCTACTCCTTAAAAGCTACACTTAAGCGACAAATAATACAATCATACGCTCCCCACTCTTTAAATTAGTATAAATCCGTGACTTATTTTATACTTTAGCATGCAACTGCTTTCTGCACCCACACCTGCACTTGCACTGCACCCACTTGATCACTCAGTTTTCCCAAGAGAGTTATGTCGACAATTTTTTTTTTTTATGAGGCCACCATCCATCTCCAGCCTAACCGCTCACGATGGTGGTCTCCTGCGTTCTAAATTACCTCTCTAATTTATTGAAAAATGTTTACTATGTATTTGTTATCTTTTGTGTATGCTTCGTACATGTTTATTGTATGATATAATTGTACATGACCTTCTATTTAATTACTTTTGTAAACATGTTATTTATTGTATTTGTTATTGTTCGAATTTTTGTAATTTGAGTTTGAATTTGTATCTTTTTGAACGCAGAAATAAAAACAATGAAATAAACAAACAAACAAACATATTGCTTTGCTGCTGAAATCCCGGCGGCCCTCCGAAGTCTATAAAGGGGGCGGGGGAGGGGGTAATTTTTTTAACCTCTTTAGACGTTTTTTTTTCTTTCTTGTTCATTAATTTAACCCTATTACGAGGGGGCATGGCCGTTCGATCCCTCTGGATCCGTCTTTGATAGATGAACATGGTTTATTCTGTGAGCAAAGAATATAAATGCGTCAATCAAGTTAAATCAAGTTAAAGGTAATGGAAAAGCAAGAGATATAAGGGTAGAAATGTGTGCGTATGTGTGTGTATGTGCGTGAGAGAGAGAGAGAGAGAGAAAAGGAAAGAGACCACAAGATATACACCTTCGTGCATAAAATAAAATTTAAAAAACTGTGAAGACGATGCATTAAGCAATTTTTCTTCTCCTTTTCTGTCTCTTTCCTTGCTTTCATTTTTTTCTCTTTTTTTGTTGCTTTCTTTTCCTGATTTTTGATTTGTTATATTTCTTCTTTTTAGTTCAATCAACATGATCGAGTATTGCTAGTAACTGTGAGAACTCGTGTGTTTGTCGGACCATGGACCTTCCCATAAACTTCAGATTGGTCTACATGTATTTAAAACACTACCGAAAAGACATTTAAAAAAAGATCAACCCAAGGCTATTTAATTAGCCTTCTGCGTCATCTATTGAAATGTATGAACACGACAATGACATCATTACATAATCTGAACACGAAATTGTGTTTAAGATGATTTTTTGGGGAAAGCCTTTAGTAATCGTGTTGAATGATTGAAATCCTAATACAAATAGTGCCGCTCGATGAACATGTGGAAAGTTGATTGTACATTGTGTATTAACATGTAGGCCTACATACCTTTGATATCCAATCGTCACTTTTAAATCTCAATAAATCGAGTACATTGTAGACACAAATACAGTTCACAACTAAATTATTAATTCCCTTGTAAATTTGACGTTTTGTGTGTTGTTCGTAAAGAATGAAAGATAGACTGGATGAATGAGGGCCTTTGTTGAATGCTTTTAGATGTAAGCTTTAATATTTCACATTCTTAAGAAACAAAAATCGGGACAAATCACATTTTTCATATACATAACAAATTATAAAACTTGGTAAGGGTATGAATAATTTAGTTGTTGACTGTATACCTCGATCGACGCCCGGTTTTGACCGATGAACAATTTATTAAGCATATTAAATTTAATCCCTTTACTTTATCTCTGACTCAGACATTTTCCCTGTGGGTGCTTCCATACCTCTCTTCGGGTTCTTGTTAGCAATGTTGCACGTAGACACCGTAGACATGGTTGACTGGACCTGTTCCTTTGCACCTCTGCAGCAAAACATCTTCTTCCATGCTCTCTGAAACTTGACATAGCGAAAGGAATAGATGATGGGATTTATCCAGGCATTGGCGAAGGCCAGCAGAACGGTGACGTCATAAAGGATGCCTTCAAATTGAACATGTTCCTTGAGATAGTAGTTCAAGCTGTAGATGTCATTGGGTGCCCAGCAGACTATGTAACAGACGAATACAATGAGGAGAGTTTCTAGGACGTTCCTTCGAGCGCGTTCCCGCAGGTTAACAGCATCGGCCTGTCCACGTAGACCACGACGAAGATGAACAGCTATTAAGACGTACAGGATGCTTATAATGCAGATGAGACCTAAGAATTGAATACTGAATATCAACACCCCAATAACTTGTTTGAACTTCATATTAGGCCATACAAAAGTCAAGCATACCTGTCCGTCGATTCTTGTCAAGAAGAAAAAGAAAACGTTGAACAAAATCCCATATACCCAAGGAATGACAGACAATGATGCCACTCGTTTTATGTTCATTCCTTGACGGTAGCGTACAGGATAAGCGATGGCATAGAATCGTTCAAATGTTATGACCACCAGGTTAACTGAGCTGGCGGTTACGGTCATCCAGAATGGATACCAAGTCATCCAAAAAGCACAGATGAACCTGTTAATTAGCACAGGTTGAGATACGGTAAGGACGCCGGGTGCGAGGTTGAGCGCCAGCAGAAAAACCGATGTCATCAGGTCGATCAAGGATTGGTTGGCGATCAACAAGTTTGTTGCATTCCGAAGATCTTTACTGTAACCAACGACAACCAGAACGAGTCCATTGTCGATTATACCACATAATCCAAATGCTATAAATACTGTGGTCGATATGATAGAGTGCGATTGAGACAATTCATTCTCACTTGATTCCGTTGACAAATTCATATCTTAATCAGACAAGAAGGATTTATAGCCGGGAATTAATGTACGTATGAGACTACGAAATAATGTCAAGAAATATTACAGATCTCAAAACTTCTGATCGTCATCGATGTGATCGTTCGCGATGTGCTGCAGTTTTTTCTAGGCAGAACCTTTTTAAACTAACCATCGCGTCTGTAATTTCCTGTACAAAGTCAGTTTGAGCATGCGGCGAGATTTTTAATTATGTGCCAATAAAGTGCCCCCGAGTCCGTCAGGATCGACACTTTTGTATCTCAGTATGATTTATACATGCTTATTTCAAAATGTTGACATGTCTTTATTAGTCTTTATTAGCAATATTCCAATTATTCGCTATACTTCTTTGTTTAGTCCATATAGTGCCAAAAGACGGAATAAACTTAAGGCCGACTCCTTCCCATTATTTTATCCTATGACGGTCAGTATGACCCCATAATCTTCAAGTGCATTCTTCAGCAGTAATCGTATCGATTAATAAACTCGTGAACCATTTTCCTTGACGAGATTGAACAATGTACATTGACAACTTTGACACTTTTTATGTAGATATTCAAAATTCTGATGTACTTTGGAGAGTAATTTTTATAGACACTTGACGTACAGCTCTTGATTGAAATATAACACTTCAACCTTTCACAAGTTTGGACAAGTGTTAAATTCTATTTGAACAGATTTATGCACAATGGCGTACTGGCGACTCACTTGTAATGATTAATGATTATGATTGCTTAGAGCGAATTAGACAAATGAAGACTTTATTCCGGGCTTTATTCTCATCGGCTATTCAATCATGTAAAAAATTAACGTGAACTGGCGTGAACTGGCGTGAACTGACAGGAATTCTGAAATTTAGCGGAAAGAGATTAAAATAATAAGTATCAACAGCGGATATGAGTTTCTATGACGCTGATCGCTGCCGGTCATGATTTTTTTTCTAAACGTTTAATAATTTAATAATTCAAGCTTGATTAGTTGATTGATTGATTGATTTTGATTCGCCAAGCTTCCAACATGCAATATACAAGAATAACAGATCAAAATTAAGTCAGCTTGAACAGGATAACCCACGAAAGCTCGAGAGCTTATTTCCAGCGGGGTCCCCGACAGACATGTACAAATTAATAAATTAAAATAGTAATATTATTTTACAGACAGAAGAGAACAAAAACAAAAGATGAAAATGATAATAACAACATTAAACTGATGATAGAAATGATAATAAGTACAAGAAGAAAAAGAAGAAGGAGAAGAAGAAAAAGAGGAGGAGGAGGAGGAAGAAGAGGAAAATAATGATGAATAATTATGTAGAATTTCTATAACGTACAAAAACATAAGTATATACAAAATGAAAAAGTATGAACCGGCAGAAAAATAACAATTTCAATCATATAACATGTCATTCGCTTCTCTTCTCTGACTCTCAAGTGTTAGGTATTCCTTTAATTTCCTCTTAAAATGAGCATATATTTTGGCAACGAAATGGCCTATCTGTAATTTGAAATCGTATCTACAATATTATTATTTTGATGAAGAAAAAAAATGTTTTCACTATATCATGTACATGTATATAAAGACTTTTTTAAAAATCTAAAAATAGAAACAACAATATAGTAAGCAAATAATAACCGACTACTCCGGCGATGGGACAAACTAGCATCACAGATGTGATTTCGGGGCCGCTATCTTCCCGAGCTGATAATGGCATGACTTGTATCTGTAACGGAATGACACAAAACATTGTTTTCCGCATTTCATTTGCTTATGATAAACAATAGATCAATTGACCAAAATATTGTTTCATTATTAATAGCCAATGGTTTAATTCTTATTAATTTAATTATTATTTCATATATACAGACCCCCCACCCCAACAACAACAAAACCAAAACACACAGACTAGCATACTTCCAATTATTTTAAGGGTGCCATCATAGATTGGGAAAGTTTTGAGAAGAAAAATTATACAAAAATTTGCCAAAGTTCATTGAGAATTTTTAATTTATTAATATATTTATATATATTTTTGCTTTCTCGACGCATTATTGTGAAACAATGGTGAAGACATCCACTGGCAGTGCTCCTATTATAGAAAATAACGTATCACTGGGTACTTTAAAAAAAAAAAGGTAATTCGCCTGAGCTTTGGGCAAGCTCTAATAACGTCAGATTGAACTCAAACATAACATTCCAAACACATTTTTTTTCAGGCGTTTTTAATGACTTGTATAGCACAGACAAGACAGTATACATGTACTAATAATTGTTTAAACTGCATTTTCATCGATACTGGAAAAAATTGAACTCCTACAAAATGCTACCTAAAACAAAAACCCCTCTATCAAATTTGTCAATCTTTGTATCATTTATTTTATGTGAAAAGATTCTCCTCCCACTGATACCAGTGAATCTGATGATTAAGACCCCACATTGGAAGTATGTTAGTCTTTCATTTTGTTTTGTTTTGTTTTGTTTTGTTTTGTTTTTTTTTTTGGGGGCGCACCCTGTATAATTACATAGACCTACGTATAATAATTAACCGTGGTAACGATGGATTCCATCACGACCTTCTGTTATTTATGTATTGACCCCCAATGATCATCGTAATTCGTAAACGATCCTGACCAATTCGTTATCTATCCAACAGATCCCCATCATAAACTAATGATTTATATGGTTAAAAACATTTAAGATTTGATTGAATAAACATAAATTATAAGAATGGGCTCAGATTC
This sequence comes from Mesocentrotus franciscanus, assembly GCA_037976565.1. Lineage (NCBI taxonomy): Eukaryota > Metazoa > Echinodermata > Echinoidea > Camarodonta > Strongylocentrotidae > Mesocentrotus > Mesocentrotus franciscanus. The sequence goes on from CP137682.1 coordinate 17,945,963, forward strand.
TCAACGGGTGAGAACATTTCTGAGACTTATCCTTCATATAAAATCGATTTTCTAAAGAAAAAAAACATTATTATTTACCTTGAATTAATTTCTTCTTTGTCGGTTATAATTTCTTTCATCTTGAAACTTTGACAGGGGAGGGGGAACATTTCCTCCTTTGCGTACGTCTGCATGAATGAATGCTAGTAATCGGGTACATGAATGTATCGCTCTTTGCTCTTAGTAGCCTATAGGTTGCACAAACACGACCATTTCAAAGCCCCAAACTCTGAAAGTATGCAAAATTCAGCATTAGATGGGTTGTATTGCAATGTTGTCAATCATAAGTGTTTTTTTTGGGGTGGGCGGGGTCCCTTAAGCCGTTCGACGTTAATCACTAAACACCTGAAAAAAGACTACGCGATAATTTTGATGGATCTGCGCCCGTGCACAAGTACAGACGAGAAATGGTCTCCGTGAAGCGAGACATTTTCCTTTAAATCTTGTCTTATTTAGAGAAAAAAAAGTAAAATCAGAATGATTCGTTTGTTATCTGGGACATTTGGGTGAGTCGTTGTCTATATTTCTGTGTAATATCTACGTACATGAGTGTGTGTAATCTATTCAATCGTGAGTGTCATTATAATATTTTGTGCGGTGTCTCGTCAACTCATGTCCCCGTAGTTTCCCGTGAGTGGAGGACTCCGTCTCTCGTTTCAGCTCTTAAGACTACAGCATAATTTTATATGTGTGGGGAGCCATGCCATGACCATGGATCTAGCTCTAGACTTGTACAGTGTGATCTTGGGATTGTCTTTTAAAAAATTATTTATTTATCCGATTTTAATGGCTGATTCATTGTCCTCATTTGTGAGTATGTGGTCGGGGAGGTCAAAAAGACAAAATGTGGGTAAACTTACATGTAGACTCTAGACTATTTTCTAGAATCTATCATTCTAAGTAGACTCTAGGTCTATGTATGATCATTTAGACCGAAAATTTCTGTCTCTTTCGTTCGTTAGCCTCTGATTTGGGTAGGGTCGGCTCCTCTCTTTAGAGACAGAAGCCGACCATAGGCGCTCCTGTGCAAACTCGGTGGCACGGATCTGGCCACCAAACTAGCCACCAAACTTTGGACTAAAATGTCACTTTAGCGGATTCATATTCGATGCATTTATTTTTTAAAAATTAGGCCTAGGCTAATATAATTCGGTTCCACATATCAGATTGACTGAATGATGCATTTAAGATTTTTTTCCCAGATTTTCTTTGTCGAAATTGAACTCGGCTCCGTGTTGAAATTTTTGCAGTGCATGCGCAGCTCGCAGTAACAGTTTCAACATGGAGCTGAGTTCAATTTCGACAAAGAAAATTGGGAAAAAAGACCCTTAATTTTTAAACGCATCATTCAGTCAACCTGGTAAGTGAAACCAAATTCCAAGTCAAATTTTAGGTGCACAGACATAGGGCTCCTCATCATACAGATCTGTTTGACAGTGCTGCATTTGTATAGCTTTTCTGTGCATATTGCATGCATGTTACTGAGGTCAGTGTTGCTAGGCCTTAAAACACTTTAATTTTGGATGCACTCTGCAAGGTTAATTTTTTATTTTGAAGAAAAAAAAACTATGTAATCTATGGCATTAAAATTATTACTATGATATATTGCTGATCCATGCTAAATTGCATTCATGTTTTGGAAATTTGCAGAAGCGAGGTACTATAGGTAGTAGGTACATGAAGTACCGGTAGCATCATAGACTAGTCGAATTGAGATGCTGTTGACTTGTAATTAAAACTATGTTAAATAAATAACCTACCTTTCTAGCTAATATGTAGTTTTCTAGAAAACTTCCCCTGCTATTTCCTACATTTAAAGTTCACTCTATCAGAGAGAAATAATGTGTAACTTATAAGCAATAAGTATGAGAGGCCTAAACAAGGGAACCTTATTCAGTAGCGTGCAATTCAAGATTTTCCATTGAAAATGACATCTAGATGCTTCAGAAGAAATAAAACGCCATTTTTCTTTTTTACTTGTATTGCTGTAGGAATGAAAATTTGTATTTGTTATATATCATGGTGTGTTCTTAAAGGTAAAGACCAGTTTTGGAAATGCCCCTCTCTCAAAATGGAAGCTCTCATTACCAATCATGTGAAAGAATATGTTTTGACTAATACGTGATGATACAAATTTTGCCGGGAAACCGCCTACTAATTGATAAATGTGGTAAATTATTATATCTATTGGGACCAAATAGATATCGCGCACGTGGTCGCGTAGTCCCATATACATCTTTCTGTGTACAGTGTTTGTAACTTTACCAAGACTGGGCCAAAATTTCTTATCATTTTGATGATTCCAGAACCTTGCAGTACACACCAATACTTTAGATGATCAACCTTTCCTGATAGATTTAACAACGTTTCTTTCACAATGCAATCGCATGACCAGAACTGGTCTTTATCTTTAAGAAAAATGCTTAGATATGGGGCATGAAGCATTACTTTCATTTCTGTTTATCAAATTTTCTTTTGCAATTTTACTTGGCCCATAATTGAACTCACAAATAATTTTTATGCATGCAATATATGTTTTTTTCTTCATACTAGTCCCTACAGCAGTAATCATCTGCGGCGAGGTGTGCAGAATGTAGTCTCCAAACAGACCCAAAGGAACCCTCTCCGTCCCTTAGTCCTCCGACCAAACGACATCAACACCATGCTAGCAGCCAACTATGCTGGTTTCACCCGGGTCTACATCGTCCTGCGGCCCAAAGTGTACGTCAACGAGGGCAGTACAAGGGCGATGTCTATGCTGCCGAAGATTGCACGACTGTTGAGGATTAGATACATTGTGATTGGCTCGGCTGTAGCTGGTGGTACAAGTCTCAAAATGGTCAGTGATGTTCATTGAGAAAGAGTTGGGCCTTCCATTGTCTTGTTGAATGCCAAATAGAATCATAGTCTTAATAATCTTAATAATAGAATCTTAAAATGTACCTGTTTAATTCACTATATAATTAATTGTTCTGTAATTTTGGTATGTTCTATCTTACTTCTGTTCCTTTGTTTATAATGCAGATGCTTTTATGTGAATTCTTTTTTTCTGACAAGTGCGCCTTGAGCATTTGATTCCAAGTGGATTCTGAGCCTTACAAATCTCATATATTATTATTATTATTATTATTATTATAGAGTAGTTCAAACGTTTGAAATGCATGAATATGAATTTCTCTGTTATGTGGTCAAATACTAATCTAAAATTCTCTCAATGAACTCAGATGTATTAATTGTGAAATATTTTATGGGAATAAGGGCATCAAGTTTAACAAATTCATAATTCACTTTGGATAATCTTAGACCCTTTTAGGACAGGATATATCTTTAGTGCAAAATTGATCACATATTGTTCATCAAATTGGCAATATTTTCTCTTATTGCAACCCTGTTAAAATGAAATGTAATGTCTCTGAAAACAATATACACTGTACATTGGCAAGAATGTTGTGAACAAATTGAAAATATTACAAATTTTGATTGAAAAAAACAATGATTTTGAAACTCTCAATGTGTTGCCAATTTAAGAATTTTAAAACTTATTTTCCTTTTTTTTTTTTAAATTTCTGGCATCAAGCGCAATATACCGGTAGTCATGAAAAAAAAAATTGATACATTGTGCACAGGATTTATGCCCTTTCTACTCATGCATCATGTATAATTTTAGGGCTCTGAATCAAAAAATATTGAGCCAATCATTACAAAATTTGGTTTTGCAAGTTTCAAAAGTCTCATTTAATTTGATTTGACGAAAAAAATTATAATCAATATTAAGTCAAATGTAAAATACATAGGATGAATACACCTACATGGAACATGAAATATCTCCTATGTTTCCTTAAATATTACTTATCAATATGTTGAATGATTGCTAATGACTTCTATAATATCATTAAACAAAAAAAAACCTCGTAATTTGTTGAAGAATATCCAATAGGATAGATATTTAGAGTAAAATTACTGTTTTACTTTGAAAGTACTTTATTTTGGTGTGAATTCAATTAAATTCAGGGGTACTATGATATGTTTTTTTTTTAATGCATATTTTATTTGTTTTGTTGAATCATCTATTTCTATCACCCATCAGACCTACAACAGTTGGAAAGAAAGTATACCGGACCTGAGTTGGGTCAATGACTACTTTCCTGACGGATCTGTACTGAGGGACATGTCCAATGAGATGCGTCGATTCACTGCCTACATGAAACTGCCAGAGAAAGGTTGGCTCAAACGCAGAGTGGAGTCTGTTAAAGGACTCATGCCTGAATTGCCTCATGGTAAATGTTTTCTAGATTAGTCCCCTTTTTTCTAATCTATCTCGATTCATTCATTCTTAACCAAACCTCCTTTAAAGGATGCTTGCATACATTCATAATGTCCATGTTCAACTAACAAAACTACAGCTTTTGTAAAGGGAAGTCAGCTCTGATATTTATTAAGTTGGTTTTAATAGGAGCAGAGAAGCGAGAGAAACAAATTAGTGAAAGTGTGAGCAATATCCGATTAAAAATTAGAAAGTTATGAAATTTTAAGGTGCAATCAAACACAAATTGGCAACTCTGTGAGGTATCTTGCAAGTCCTCTCTCATTCGCCCTGTACTGATAAACTTCAACAAATTCAAGAAAATTTTCAATTATACATTCACCCTAAATATAATTATTGCAAATATGTCTTTATACAACCTGTGTATTTTGTCATCAATGACGTAGAAAATGAAAGTGTATGAAATTATCTGTACAGAGCGAATTGGAGAGGAGCTCGCAAGATATGTCAGAGTGTTGCCAATTTGTGTTTCACTGAAGACAACTTCAAAACGAAATAAGTTTCCTATTTTTAGTCATGTAGTGCTCAAACTTTCACTAACTTGTTTCATTTTCCTGCTTTTATTAAAACCAACTTGATATTAGGGTGGATTTCCCCTTCCACTAACAACTAACCAAACCTCTCCAAAAGACCCTTGCATACATTCACAATTCCCATGTTCAACTAACAAATCCAGGGGGGTGTTTCACAAAGACTAAGATCGACTTTAAGTTGGACTTAAGTATAACAGGCCGTCCGTGCCATTGTTTTCTCTCATCATTTACTGGCATTGGTCTCTCACGGGACGTACAAATCATGGTAAAAATCTACAAAACTTACCTTTTTGATAATTCATTATTGAAGGAAAAAATATTATCTAAAGATCATAATGGTGAGAGCAAAGAATGGCACGAACGGCCTGTTATACTTAAGTCCAACTTAAAGTCGATCTTAGTCTTTGTGAAACACCCCCCAGGGCTTTCTTAAAGGCTCTTTCAGATATGGTGCAGTCCCCTCCAAAAAAAAAAAAAAACGCTGTCTTTTTAATGTTTAAAATGAATAGCAACTGCACTCAACAAAGGACTTGCATGTATTCACTGAGCTCTGTGTTATAAGATTCAGAAATATGAAGCGTAGTACTATTTACGTCATCATACGTGAATGAGCCTTAACTCGTTCCAAGTGCTTATCACTACATTTGTATTGGGACTGAAGTAAAGTATATTTCAAATATTGTATACAAAATATGTGCTCAATTTTAATATCCGTGGTAATAATGATCATCATTGGAAGGTAATGAAAGTGAAATATTCCCCTGTGTTTAAAATTATGTTGGAAATCAGAATTTGTTTTTTATCTTGAATATATGTATATCATATATATCCAGTATCATATCATATCATTTCCCATATTCTCATGAAATTAGCTACTTTTTAGTCTCAAAAGAAGTATGATGCGTTGAAAGTCAATTGCGCTTGGGTTTTTTGATAACATGAAGGTTTTAACCATCGCCTCATGTTTACTTATCTGCTTCAATGACATAATTTTCATTAAGTTTCTGAGTAATTTCCTTCACAACATTTATAGAATGTCTGTCAATTATATTTGTGGTATTATTTTATAGGATATAATTGTATACTTGCTTAGTATAGGTATCGTGTTTTGCATGAATGTTGTTATCCTATCATCGTCAATTTGATGTGCATGATATTCATATGTGTTAGGTTGGATAGTGGTGTTATTTGTTAGCTTTTTTTTTTCTTTTTTCATATCCACACACACCTTTCAATAGATTGTTTATTTACTTGCAGTATCTTTGTATGTACTGAGAAGTGTACAAACAAACATACAAACCTACATGTATACTCTGGTAAATTTGGCATTTGGGATACCATCATTTACCATAAAGCCCATCATACAACTTCTATACTCCACTCAATCATTTTATTTCATAATAATAAATTGGCGCTGATCTCATGTACACTTTATATTCAACCAGAATCTTGAAATTACCTTTACTTAAATTTTACCACAAAGGCCTAGTTTTATAATAATTTGTTATCAATAACTAATAACTATGATTTTAGCTGCTGAAGTCTTACATTTGACTGGCCCTGAGCAAATCTTAAGTAGAAATATACCTGTTTTTCTTAGTCATAATGTCTATGTCTGGGGAGCATATATGTTCACTAGTGAAACATAGTCATGAATAATTTGTGTCCTCAGTGTCGCCCATATCATGTTTCTGGATGAATCCACTAAGGCTCAATGACCCATTGGATTAATTAATTCATGAGAAACTAATAAAAACCTAAATCAATACTGATTGCTATAATTCAGGAAAAAGAAGATATCTTCCCCACCAGATTAGCAAAGCAAACAATCCAATGGTATCTCTGATTCTGATGAAAAAATATTACCAGTATACCTGTTGTATTCTGTAGGAGAAAGTAGACCAGAAAAAAAATGGCAGGAGAATAAAATTTTAAAAACTCGATAAAGAAATTTTAAAAATTCAGGCCATGGTTTGCACTTCGGCTATCTGGCTATGTATATTGTCTACTTCTAGCTTACATTTGCAAGCAGAGAGTTCAGACAATTTAGTAGAAATATACTGATTTATAGCCTATATATCCAAATCATGTGGAAGTATATATTTTTGTCTTTATTTATAATTTTGGGGTCTTTATTTATGTTTTTTGCCTGTTTGTTTTGATTACTCCCTGCAGGTTCAAACCCCCAAATTCATGTTTTGGGGCAGGGTGGTCCCATACCTGTAACAAACTCTCTATTGGAAGGTGTGTATTGGTGTTGGTGTTATACTTTACTTTTCCTGTCCCTTTTAGTTAGCAATACCTCCCCATGCATGATTGCTTATTTGCTTTTGCACTCAATACCAGGCATGACTTCCTCCTCTCAATCCATACATGCAAGACTATGTAGTGATGTTGTGACGATTTCAGTTTACTATTCCTTTTACCATTGTGTGATCTGATGTACATGCGATTTCAGTCTGTTGAAGATCATCATTTGTATTGTTGACTTCATTCCCCTCCCCCCATAATTGATGTTGAAGGTGAGGAGGCATTGCTTAAAGGGCAAGTCCACTCCAAAAATAACTTACTTTCAATAAAAGCAGAACAATCAGACAAACAAATCAAAACAAGTTTGAGCAAAATCGGATAACTAATGAAAAAGTTATGAATTTTTGAGAAAGTATGTAAAACTATGAAACAATGAGAATCACAACACAAATTGCCAAGATGGTTATCAGTTTGTGATGTCATGTCCTCACAACTGATCAATTGGTTTATATAGCTTAATCCCATTAATTTCCCTTTATCCCCCAAAACTTGATTTCCCCATGCCTTTGCCCAGGTTATATGATTTGTATCATATTGCGTGCATGACATTTCCCAAAAACTTTTATGAATTTTGAAGAATTGATACTATTTTCTGAATATTGTATTTCATAATTATTGATTTTTATATAAATAGTTTATCAAAATTCAATTTTTCATGATTTAACTGGACAAAAATTACTCTTTATTTGTGCATCCACACAAAAACATATTACTAACAATCTAACTTGGATGCTGGTGTGAAGAAATAAGATTCTTAGGGTGAAAATAGGAAATTTATATTATCAATATAAAGAAAATAATTAGTGGATAGTGAGGACCATACGTCACAGACTCATGAGTGAGTTGCCAATTTGTGTAGTGATTTTCAAAGTTTTTCATGTCATTAAAAATTCATAACTTTCTTATTAGTTATCCGATTTTGCTCAAACTTTTTTTGATTGGTTTGTCTGATTTTTCTGGTTCTATTGAAAGTAAGACCCCGTTCTCATTCACTTCGTTGGAGCGGTCTAACTAAGACCTGGGCCCGTATTCAATTCAATACTTAAGTACAAAATTTAAGCTTTTTACTTAGTATTTGGCTTAGATAAAATACTTAGCCAATTTTGGTATTCAATTCAAACTTTTGGCTAAATATTTTACCCTAAATTTAAGACAGCTCCCTACCAGACTTAAGTCAATTATTTCGAGGCCTTGATTGGCAGGCAAATGGTTTTCCTACACAGTATTATAACCTGCGCACAATTATATCAGCGCGCATTTACTGCAACGCATTTATTGCGCATTAATTTTGATTGACCGGGTGACGTCACAATGCTTATCAGTAAGTATTTTACTTAGATTTTGTCTTACGTAAGTATAAGTCTAAAATGCGATTTGAATACGAGATAAGTAAATTACTTAAAGGCCAGGTTCATTGAAATTTGGAAAAAAGGCAAATCACACCTCTACAGATTGCTGAGAACATTAACAAAATGACTAAAGTACTTTTAAAGCCCTCACTATTGTGAGGAATAAATTAATTGCAATTTTGATACCCTTTCCAAAACCCACTCACAAAGTGAAATGACGGCGTTATTTACATGCGATAAAATGACGTCACATTATGAACAACCTGCAATCACACATTCGGGACAATGTTGGATACCCATTGCAATTTTTAGATATGGGTTAACGTTGTTTGTATATTTACCGCCAGTTGTGATATTTCCTTTATTTTAGGCACTTTGAATGAGATACACTGAATAAATAATACTTTCTACAAATGTGTATTCGATTTTTATGTTATTTACCGTCACATTTGACCATAAAAATCGGGAAAATAATCACATATTCTGAGGGCAGCTCAGCGTGTATGTGTCGGATCTGGGAGTGCCTAGGACATTTTGCATGCTGAACTAACGACTCTTCTGGGGCAAAATATGCGACAAGTTTACATATAATTGTCCAAATATTCATTACGAAAATGTCTGATTAGGCCGATTAGTTTAGATTTTTGATAGATAAATGGGGAAAGTGGAAGTCGAGAGAAGACTTAGATCAGTCCGGTTCGCGATTCACAGCTAGCTCGATCAAGCGCCGGGCCGGCTGGCCTGGCTGTGATATGCGGGCTCATGTAGATACGCAGCGACTGCGGCTGCCCGACAGCTTGTGCTTGTCCATCGACTTCGGCAAAATCTTCCAGATCTTCTTCTAGGTCTAGATCTCCCAAATCTCCATTGTCGTTGTCGCTGTCCGAGGTACTTCCTTCTTCTATCTCCTCAAAACTCAAATCAAGTATGTTTTCGTCCATATCGATATTTTCAGGGTGACTTTGATGAAGGTAAACAACGTTGGGTAAGAATGGGTACGGTCCTCAAGAGTCAATGCAATACATGTGAATTGCACGCAAACTGCATCGCGCACCGATCAGCTGAGCGGCCCATTGTATTAATTGTTCATTGTGCTACGTCACTCAAAAATCAGCTGACTTACGATGTTTTCGGGGTCTCGAGTGGGGTGATATTTCGTCAAGTTTAATCAACTTTTATAATTTTCGCACAAATTTACAAGTTACACAAATGTGATAGTTTTACTCAGTGTAATGTTCTGATTACAATGATACCAAATTCAGTCGATTTCAAAATCAATGAACCTGGCCTTTAACTTAGCCATTTACTTAGTAAATTTCTTACTTATGCTAAGTATTGAATTGAATACCGGCCCTGTTCCTCAGGAGCGGTTCTAAGGTGAGTGAGAACGGTCAAAGTGGTCCAGGAAGTGGACTTCTGGACCGCTCCAGAAGACCACCTCAGGAGGTGGTCTTGAGGAACAGGTCTTATTAAGAGCGGTTTGGAGCGCTCTAACGTGCGAGTGTGAATGGAAGTGAGCTAGTGACGTTCCGCGTGAAACATGTAGTAAGGTACATACGCTTAGTATTCCGCGCGCGAAAAAATTTACCCGCTGACCTGAGCTGCCATAGCAACAAGACCACTTTGACTCGTGGAGCGGTTTGAGCCATAAAAGACTGCTCGGAGTGTGAACGCTCGCAAACCGTTCCTCAAGACCTGTTCCTCTGGAGCGGTCTAACTAAGACCACTTTCAAAGTGAGTGAGAACGGGGTCTAAGTTATTTTTGGAGTGGACTTGGGCTTTAAGGTCAAGAGTGTTTTGTGTATGGGTCCTGGAAATAGAGAAATTGTATCCCCATCAAAATAGATTGAATTTCAGATTATTTACCAGTCAAAGAGCATGCCTAGTTTGTCTCCTTCATAACCTCTTCTGGAGTCGCTTGAATCACGGACCAAAATTGGGACAAATATAGGCGCAACTTGGAGGGCTGTCAAGGCCATTCAAACAGGTGTTGGGGCTAACATGCCTCAAACTCCTTGGATTTTAAAGCCAGTGCATACAGTTTACAAAATTATTCATACACTTACTAAGTGTTGTAATTTTATAAAGTGTGTGAAAAAAATTGATTTGTCCTGATATATGTTTCTTGAGAATGTGACACATTAAAGCTTACAACTTTAAGTATTCAACAAAGAGCCTATTTCAACAAATCCACCTTTCATTCTTGAGTTATGAAAAAACAGAAACATCAAATTTACAAGGGTATGAATAATTCAGTACATGCTTTTGTTACTTTCCCTGTTACATTTCCTGTTTTGTATCTGCACACAAAGCTGTACGGTACAATTTTTGTTTTCTTATTATATCCTCAGATTGTCTCAGGCAATAACAAAATAAACACTCACATTGATTCAAGGTCATGATCATTCCTATAGATAGACCAGTTCTTAGTTAGCACATGGTACAATTGATGCCAAATATCTACAGATCCTTTAAAGGCATCGTTTAACAATGTTAAATCTGAGATCCATGGCCCTACGTGTTATCAGTGTCTGTGATATGATGTAATATTGAAGCCCTAAAAAAATTGCGCTTCAAAATGATCAAAAAGTGCCTCAAAAAAGTAAAGATCTTTGAGTGACCGGTTTTACCATACTCGTTTTCCCCAGTAGACTCTAGTGTTATGAAAACCTGTTAGGAAAACACAAAATTTGATTTCGATTTCCAATCATAAATATCTTGATAATCAGACAGGCGACCGGCTTGTAAAAGTCATGGGGTTCCTGACTGACCTAAAGGTTTATAATTATCATTGTAGCATGAGGTAAATCCAGGATTTTGTTTCAGAATCTGAGACAAAGTTACCCAATCCCTTTAAAAATTGAGTAGTCCCACTTTGTGCATTTTAGAAAAATCACTGCCAAAGTCATGGATTTACTTCATGAATACCTTTAGTTTGCCCTCTTGAGAAGAATTCTTCCTCCTGTATTCCTTAGAATGTACTGTTGGTGCATAAATGAACGATGATGATTGAACAAAGACCACCCAAGGGAGACAAGAAAAGTGGTCTTTATAGGCAGGTGGTCTTTGTAGATAGGTGCCTATAGTACATGTTTCAATGAGGAACCATTTTCAAGGGAAACAAAAAATGTGGTCTTTGTAGACAGGTGGTCTCTAAAGCAGGTTTGACTGTACCTGAATTGGAATAGCACTGCAAGAGTGCTCTAGAATTGCAAAGAACAGAAAAGTGGGGAGAAATGTTTCACTCAACCTCCAACCCAGGAGAAGACGCCATGATAGATCCTGATAGAAAGCATTGTAATCGAGATACTGTATATACATGAAATATATGTAATACACACCTGGGTCCCATCTTATCAAGAGTTGTGATTGATCCGAATCAATCGCAAGTTCTCTTATCAATCACAAGTTTGCAGTATCGTATTTCATATGTACATTGATATCAATCGCAAATAAGTTGCAATTAATCACAACTGTTTATAAGACGGGGCCCTGATGGTAATGACGCTTGTAGTTCCTAGTATTATAGTGTCTTTTTCCCCTGTTATATTCCTTGTTTGTTTAGGATCAGGTAGCAAGAAGGCTGGTCCTGTCATGGCACTCAAGGTAGGAGATGCGCAGGATACCTCATCGGCTTCAGCTCCACCTTCAGCACAGGTAGCAATTCATTTTTATCTATTAAAAGAACAAGCCAGAGAAAAGGACAAGGGGATGGGAAGGAGACATAGAATGTGTAATTGATTTTGTGCAAAGTATCCCGTACGAAATTTGTCTCCCCCATTTATTTCTTTAAAAAATGAAAACTCTCTTGAAATGATCATTGAATAATGATTGATAAAAGGAGATTTTTTTCATTCATGGATGAAATAAATGTCATATGTATGAAATACATTGCACGTGATTGCCCTAAACACAATTGCTTTTCAACTTACATCTACATCTACCTACATGTATGTGATATACTTCCTTTTAAGAACAAGTCTGTGTAAAGCACATGCGTAGTTTAGTGATAAAATGGTCATTTATAAAAGCATGTATGAAGTAGCATGTTTGTAGGTTTGCAGTCAGGGGACAAATGCCTTTTAAGAATAATGTTTAGAACATAGCCACCTTCTGGTTTTGGGACCATTGATCTAAACACAAAACTTCACAAACCCCTTTCATAAAAGACATTTGGAATTTAGTTATAGAATATTGGACTTCGAGAAATTTAGAATTATACTCATGACTTATTTGATTTTTGGCATTATATTATCCGAATTTGTTTATTCAAAATAATTTAAAATCAATGCTGTCGCAGAAATGAAAAATTGTGCACCTGAACTACAACCTTTACCATTTAAACTTAAAGGGGAAGTCTACCCTGATATTAAGTTGGTTTAATTGAGAAATAATAACAAGTTATGAGTTTTTGAAGTTGCGATCAATCAAACACAAATTGGCAACTCTGTGATGTACCTTGCAAGGTCCCCTCCCATTTGCTCTGTACTTAAAAAAAAATCAGAAGTTTCTATTTCCTCTAAAGGAAATTTTCAATCATGCATGCACCCTAAATATAATTATTGCAAATATGTTTTTATACAACCCTGTATGAAACAAATTTATTCCGTCATCAATTACTGAGAAAATGAAAGCTAATGATATTGGGTAGTTCTCTATAAAGATCTTTAGATTTACGTTGGAAAAATATAAAACCCCACAGCCTTGACCGAGACAAATCTACCTTGCAGATGGAGGATTGTTATTCTTTACTACTAGATGTACCTGTACATTTGGGACTATCAAGTCATTGAATTATAGAAAATAATTTTAAATTATTTTTTTGATGTTTGTTTTTGGTTTAGGAAAGCCAGAAGGAGAGGGATGAACTTGAGAAAATCAAAGAAGAATTTCTTGAAGCACAGGTAACGCTCGCATCAAATATGATTTCTCTGTTGTTTCTTTGAAACATGTCACACTTCTTTCAAACTTACTTACAGTTGTTAGGCTGATTTCATACATCCTATTTTCTCAATATTTCATATTCATAATCATTAATTTTGTTATGGTATATTTATTTAAATATCAAATTTTTATGATTTTAACAGAAGAATATTTACTCTATATCGGTGTATGTATGTGCAAATATAATACTGTCAACATAACCTGGCTAAAGATGGGAGGAAATCAAAAGCTGAGACAGCCACACGGTTTGCATGATACATACGTATATACATGTACTTGCTCTATGTGTGACAAAAAATGTCTGTGGCAACCCATTGTTTGTTCCATTAGTCGACTGAAGCCTGGAAAGAGTTAATTATGTATCTGTTTGTAAGGGGTACTGTTAAGAAGTAAATTATTCATACACCCTAACAAATTGGAATTTTGTTGTTGTGTTTTTTAAACTCAAGAATGAAGGATGGAACGGTTGAATACTTTAAGATGTAAGCTTTAAGTCACATCCTCAAGAAACATAAATTGGGACCAATCAATTTTTCACATACTTAAAAAATTTCAAAACTTGGTAAGGGTATGGATAATTTTGTTGTTAACTGTATATATGTACAATAATTCCATGTGGTCTTTTTCAATACAGCTAAGATACCAGAGAGAGATTGACAGACTAGACAAGGAGAATAAAAGACTAAAGAAATCCCTCCTAAGCAAAGGAGATAAGAATGCCTTGGGGAGGAAAGAGAAGGTAAGGCACATTGAATGGATAGATAAATGAATACATAGACCAATATAAGAATATATGAACAACATACAGTATGTGGAGAATTCCACATACTGAGGTTGGATAAAAATCTGAAGTGCACCAATCACAAAAAAAATGTTTTGTTCTGTATGTTAGTACATGTAGTTCCATGTCCTAATACTGTATTCAAAATATGAACGTCTAATATTACTTCTTTAAGGGATTTTGCAAACTTAATTAAACTCTCAATTAACGCAACTTGTGAGTAGACTATCCAACGCACCTCTACATGCTCAAGAAAATAGGGCTCAAACGGAGCCCAAGTCCAACTTGGGTTCTGTTCGAGCAGTTTTATGTTATTCTTTATGTTCTTCATACTTCCTATCTGTTAGCCCATTGAATGACGGATGTTTTTTTTTTTTAGGGTAATTTTATACATTCCAGCTGTACACAAATCTTTTTTTTTAGGTGAATGGTATACTTTAATAATGTAATTTACCAGAATGATCCTTGATGAAAATTTGAATGAAAACAAATTAATCTAATAAATCTTCAAGAAATGGATATCCTGCCTAATGAACCTCCCACTTTTTAACCCTCTTCGCCAATTGATAATTATCTATCTTATAAACGTTTGATATTAAAGTTATTTCTATGATCTATTTGTTTGCAGAAATCACTGATTGACATGTACTCTGAGGTGCTGGATGAGCTCTCTGACTTTGATACCTCCTACAAGATGCAGGATCATCTACCAAGGGTATAGCAACAAGATGATGATGGTGATGATGGCGGTGGTGATGGTGATGATAATGATGGTGATGATGATGATGGTGATGATGATGTTTATGATGATGTTTATGATGATGATGGTGGTGAATTTGATGATGATAATTTATGATGATAATGGTGACGATGATGATTAGATGATGACGATGATGATTAGATGATGACGATGATTAGATGATGACGATGATGATTAGATGATGACGATGATGATTAGATGATGACGATGATGATTAGATGATGATTAGATGATGACGATGATGATTAGATGATGACGATGATGATTAGATGATGACGATGATGATTAGATAATGACGATGATGATTAGATGATGGTGTTGATGTTGATAATGAAGTGTAAATGAAATGATGTAACGGCACCTTTCCATGTAATGAAGGCAGGTTATTTTGGGATGCAATATAGCTTCAATTTTTTTAGATGATTGTTACCTTGTTACTTGGATGAGGCATAATTTTTCTCACTGATTGAGTTGTGTATAACATGCAATTGTGTGATGTCTGGGCTTGTTGGCAAACGGCTTACTTATTTTTGTCATGCTATAGTTTACTTTGTGGAATAGTCATATATTTAGTATGTTTTTATTTATCTTTTCATTCAAAAAATCTGCCATGTTTTGCAGGTGGTAGTTGTAGGAGACCAGAGTGCAGGTAAAACTAGCGTTCTAGAGATGATTGCCCAGGCCAGAATATTCCCCAGGTAAGAAGGCTCAAACTATTATAAAGATGTGCATTCAAGCTCTGTCATTAGAGGTTTAACTCTTGCACACATCATGTCTTTCCATGGTGCTACTGCATAAAAACAGTAACGCTACTCTTTTGTTGTTTATTAAACAATTTTAAAGTTTAGGTTTACATATCTATATATATGTGTATACTTGATTATCTGTTATGTTATTACTGTTATGTTTTCCTGCATATTACTTTTATATGTAAGCCATACATACAGTTTCCATTCCATTTTCATTGTAATTGTATTGTGGATTATTAACAATTTTAAAAATATAACATATTCTGATCTTTTTTAACACATATATTTACTAATCACCATCATTTTCACCATCGCTATCATCATCATCATCATCATAGTCGTCACCATCATCATCATCATCATCATTATTATTATTATTGATATTATTATTATTATAAACATTACTGTAATTATTATCATGATATACCATTTGTGATGTTTTTGTAACCAGGGGAGCAGGTCAGATGATGACAAGAGCACCTGTGAAGGTGACCTTGAGTGAAGGTCCTAATCACATAGCACAGTTCAAGGACAGTGGCAAGGAATTTGACCTAACCAAGGAATCAGAGGTATGTATATCACCATTATAATCATTATCTTTAAATGCATTATGTTCTCGGGTTGTCCGTCTATTCATCCCGCTTTCTAGTTAATGCAATATCTACAAGGATCCAGTCAATTCCAGTGTGATGCTATGTCGCATTCCCATCTGTCATTGTGGCAAATGTTGATACTGAACCACATCACTCTGGCAGTCACAAATGATTTGATACATTACAATATGAATTTTTTGTCTCTTGCAGCTGAAAGCTCTAAGACAGGAGATAGAAGCCAGGATGAAAGGAAGTGTCAAGGAGGGACAGACCATTAGCAATGAGGTAAGTCAACATTTTTGTTTATTTTCATTCATTTTGGGTTATTGAAGGAAAATTCCTTAACAGCGCCCTCTAATGTTCATACCCTACCAAGGGATAAAAGTATAGCTAAAGGTAAAAAAATAAATAATGATCTTTTTCTTCTTTCAGTGTTTGAAAGATTGGAAATTTGGAGACAAAATATGAACAATTCAGTGATCACAAACATGTATATCACTTGAGTTTAGGACATTACTTAACGTGGGTCAATGCATATAAGTTTATTCACATTTATCTGGAAATCAAGGAATCATGTGTGCACAAGAATTTTCACAAATATTCCACATTTTCTGAATTCTTGGGCTATAAAATAGTTGAATCACAACAGAGAATTGTACAATTAGCAAAAGTCTATTCCCATTATAACAGTTGTAGTTACCATTATTTTAATAGTAACAGTTACAGGTTTCAAAAATATCTCATTTTGAAGTATATGAGTAGATTAATTTTGTATACTGATGGTATATTTAATATATATATAGGTGGAGGCTTATCAAAACAGGTTATTGTTCTACTGGTTGTGGAGAAAGAACCAATTTGTAAACATTGCCTCATGTTTCAATAATTTTCCAGGTGATATCACTGAGCGTACGAGGCCCAGGGATACAGAGGATGGTCCTTGTTGATCTACCAGGGATGATCAGTGTAAGTATGAAAGGTCCTTAGACCAGAGATGATCACTGTGAGTATGAGAGGTCCTTGTTGATCTACCAGGGATGATCAGTGTGAGTATGAAAGGTCCTTGTTGATCTACCAGGGATGATCAGTGTGAGTATGAAAGGTCCTTAGACCAGGGATGATCAGTGTGAGTATGAAAGGTCCTTAGACCAGGGATGATGAGTATAAGTATGAAAGGTCCTTAGACCAGGGTTGATCAGTGTGAATATGAAAGGTCCTTAGACCAGGGATGATCAGTGTGAGTATGAAAGGGCCTTAGACCAGGGTTGATCACTGTGAGTATGAATGGTCCTTAGACCAGGGATGATCAGTGTGAGTATGAAAGGTCCTTAGACCAGAGGTGATCAGTGTAAGTATGAAAGGTCCTTAGACCAGGGATGATCAGTGTGAGTATGAATGGTCCTTAGACCAGGGATGATCAGTGTGAGTATGAATGGTCCTTAGACCAGGGATGATCAGTGTGAGTATGAAAGGTCCTTAGACCAGAGGTGATCAGTGTAAGTATGAAAGGTCCTTAGACCAGGGATAATCAGTGTGAGTATGAAAGGTCCTTAGACCAGGGATGATCAGGGAGAGTATGAAAGGTCCTTAGACCAGGGTTATTCAGTGTGAGTATGAAAGGTCCATGTTGATCTACCAGGGATGATCAGTGTAAGTATGAATGGTCCTTAGACCAGGAATGATCTGTGTGAGTATGAATGGTCCTTAGACCAGAGATGATCACTGTGAGTATGAATGGTCCTGGTTGTGGAGCCCTGGTTTATAACCAAAGGTTTCTAGTAGGTCAATGTATTCTACTAGCTGTAACCTTTTAAAGATTGCTTTCTGTATTGCTAAATTATAGTAGCCCTGTGGGTACCACAAAGTACCAAGATTCGTAATAAGATAGTAACGACTTGGCTCTTAGATATCGAGAAGTAGTTGTGTGATGAATCAAAAAAATGATGATGAACTACGTGTATATGTATATCTAAATTCTTGCTTGTATTAATTAACAATTAATACAATATTGGATTGTAGTTTTGTTTGTAATTATCTTTAGTACACGTAACATTCCAAATTTGTTTGTTTTAGTCTATATACCCAAGCAGTGTTTTACATATATTAAAACAGGTACCAGGCTCGATTAGCATTCATGCTATTGTCTAGTTCCTTTTATCATTTTATGCTATTCTATAAAACTGTTTTTACCTACTGTAATGTAATTATTATTTGATAATAAATTTCAAGTTCAGGTTCAAGTTCAAAATGAACAATTCTATGATTGCTTCATATTCCAATTGTTTTCCCCTGTTATGTATAGACTGTCACTACAGGCATGGCAGCAGACACAAAGACATCTATTCAGAAGATGATCAACGGTTACATGGGCAACCCCAATGCTATCATACTCTGTATACAAGGTCAGTTTTACTTTTTATCTCTTGTTTATGTCCTCTTGCATTTAGCAAAAGCTTGCATGGAATTCTGGACTCCAAGGCATTACTGTTTAAGTACTTACAACTGCTTTCTTACATGTTTATTGCATTTCTAAATTTGTCATTGGTTTTCAAAAGTTTAACAAATATTGACATGGGAATATCTATTGTTGTTTAGATGGTGCCATTGATGCTGAGCGTAGTATAGTGACTGAACTTGTCAATGAAATAGATCCAACGGGAAAGAGGACCATCTTTGTTCTGACTAAAGTAGACCTGGCGGAGAAGAACCATCTCAATCCAAACAGGGTGAGTAGTAAAGACTTGCTCACATATTATTGATAATGATATTAATAATATGTTTTGTTTACCTAGGGTTACCTCATCAGTATTAATACTGCTTTCCCTGAGGGCCCTGCAATCATATTATTACCCCGGCTTCTATATTATTGATAATGATAATGATAATGATATTGATTTGATGTGTTATTTTACCTGATTGCTGAGAAAGCATGTGTATGCTTGTAAGTAAGCAAACAGGGGACCGGGGGCTTTAAGTCCTCTCTGAGGGACTTGGTAATGAGCATTATATATAGATTATATAGATTAAACATGAATTTGATTTAATTAATATCATAAAGAATTGAATTGAATTCACATTTATTCCCATCATCATGACAATATATACAAAGATAAAAGATGGAATATCATAACAGATAACAATGTCAAAATTACATATAAATTGACATAATAACATTCAAAATATAAAGAAAATATGAAAGTATTAACCATAGTACAAATGGAAAATGGTGCATCAGTAAAAGCCAATGAGGCTTGACAATTGAATGCACCGGGCACACAATTAATACTACCATATGCTTTTAAAAAAAGGCAGGGGGGGGGGGGGCATTTTGGTATGAGAGATGTGGTCTTAAAATAAATTATGCATTATAAAGAGAGAGAAGATGTTTCTTGTAAAGTCTTTTGAATGAATTGTTAAATCGAACAGACTGTAAAAAAGCAGGTAGAGAATTCCACATTTTAGGACCAACATACACTGTATGTTTCATGTTAACGTTTGTTATTGTATATATGCATATAAATTGTACTTGTGTTTTTTTTTAAAAATCAGATGTGGAAATAAAACTTGAACTTGAACTTGAAAATACTCTTCTTCCTAATGCATTTATTTTCTCTTCAATATTGCAGATAAGACAAATCCTTGATGGCCGTCTCTTCCCGATGAAGGCTTTGGGGTACTTTGCAGTTGTCACAGGAAAAGGTATACTTATTATTTTAAAAGGCCTTGTTTTCAGACGATAAAATACTATGATCCTGAACAAGCCTAAAGTTGCATGAGAAGAATTGTTTTTCAGGAAAGTAATACAACCTTGATAATTATTTCATGTTAAAAGATAGTAGAAGTAACATTCTCACTAAGATAGTTGCTTGGTGTACATGTAACACACGTTGACCAGCCTTAATTTTTTTTAAAAGATGGATGACCCCAGTCATTCTCAGGGCTATTTATTTTACGACAATACACCTGATAGTGGACTGTTCTTTACAATATGGAGAAGAAGGAGAAGAACTAAAGTTTAAAGACAGTTCGATACAAGTTACACGTCATAAATCAGGATAGTTAGCAATCACCTACTCTTGGCCCTGTTTCATAAAACTTGTTATCAATAACAAGATACAATAATTGTTATAAGCTACTGAAATCCTTACACTTGATTGGCTACGAGTAGATTTGTCATAGATCTGTGGCAGTTGCTCTTGATAACAAGTCTTATGAAACAGGGCCCTGTAAACCAATGTCTTGTGTTCAGGCTTTGTTTGTCACAGGGACGGGATGGAGGAAGGACCCTCTTCAAGCCTAACTGGAGAAAGAACAAGTTATATATAGATTTATTTTCTACTTAAATTTGATCAGCATCTTTAATTCATTTATAATCTACATTTTCCTCTGAATTAAATTGCATTCTTGAATAATTTTGTCTTGTAAAGGTGGATATTTTTGTCACTTGCGTTTTTTTCTTCTTTTCATTTCAGGCAATACAAGTGACAGCATAGACAGCATTAAGCAATATGAAGAGCAGTTCTTCAGGCATTCAGCATTATTCAAGTAAGAGACTCTATTCACTTTATTGAAATACATCAATATTTTGTATGAAAAGAAAGGAAGGAAATCAAGAATTACAAAATGCAGAGCATAAATTTTAACAGATGTATAGATAACCTAGTATATTGTTTTTGTTTTGCATTTTCCCTTTCTCTCCTTGCAGCACATTGAGACATGTTTGCAATATCTGCCATAGCTAAGAAAATTATAAACTTTTTAAACAGAAAAATAGCATTTGGCAGTTGCATACTGTGAGGATTAATCGCTTGAATGTAGATCAATTTTTGTTTTTAAAGAAATTGAAATAAAAAGCAATAACTTTAGAAAGTCATGGAAAGTCATGGAATTTGGTTCTCAAATTTCTGTGTGAACCCTGGTTTACTTTAATTTAGTTGTGTATGTAGAGAGCCTCACAGGCCATGGTATTGTACTAGTGTCAGCTACAGCAAGAAATCATTGCTATGACATCAATCTATCAGCACCGGTGCCATTTGAAGAAGCTTGCATTCTCACACCACATACGAGCTGATCAACGAGATTATTCACTTAATGTAGGGGGGATAAGAAATGATGTCAGCCATAAGTACCAACTGATGTAAGGGGAATTCCACCCTGATATTAAGTTGGTTTTAATAGAAGCAGAAAAATGAGAGGAACTGGTCTTTGAAAGTTTGAGCAATTCTGATTAAAAAATAAGAGAGTTATGAACTTTTGAAGTTGCGATCAATCAAACACATATTGGCAACACTGTGACGTATCATGCGAGCTCCTCTCCAATATGCTCTGTACAGAAAATTTCATAAACTTTCATTTTCTTAGTTATTGATGACGGAATAGATTTTTTCTATACAGGGGTTGAATAGAAACATATGTGCGATAATTAAATCTAGAGTGCATGTATGATTGAAAATTTTCTTAAGGGAAAATACAAATTTCTGATTTTTTTTTTTAGTACAGAGCAAATCAGACTTTGCACAAACTTTTACTGGCCTGGTCCTCTCATTTTTCTGCTTCTATTAAAACCAACATAATATCAGGGTGGACTTTCCCTATAAAGTGATTTTTCTATTGTGTTCGTAGGTCAGGTGTCTTTAAGGCGACTCAACTGAATACTCAGAACCTTAGCTTTGCTGTCTCGGATTGCTTCTGGAAGATGGTTAGAGAGTCGGTGGAACAACAGGCAGATGTCTATAGAGGTATATTCTGTCCTTCCATAACTTCTTAGCTTGCTGGAATGAATTCATTGATCTCCACTGTGTTTAGACAGCTGTGTACATTACTTTTGCTCATAAAGCGCTCAGAGAACCCATTTTGGGTTGAAATGCACTATATAATAATAATTATTATTATTCTATAAAATGATATTCGATTGATTCCTTATAGTTTACTTGGGATGCTTATTGACTAAAGAATATTGCCCTACTCATGGGCATTAACATGCTGGGGCGGTATTCTGAAAGCTCACTTCAGCGCTCAATTAGCTCATTTGCTCATGTTTGTTGTGTTTCCAGCTTCCAGATACAACTTAGAGACAGAGTGGAAAAACACCTTCCCTAGGTTACGAGAATTGGACAGGGTAAGTTCTTTTTTTATCTTATGACAATATCAGGATTAAAGATTAGGTCTATAAGTTAAAATAAGAAAAATAGAAATGAGTAGCAAGGTGTCTTACTTAAATATAACGTATTTACTAACTAACAAAAGCCTTTGTGTTACTAATTGCCATATGCTGTCATGGTGACCATGTCAAGAATACTCCCCAGGGAGTAAAGATGGTGTAGAATGTGCGAGAATGAATCAGATGACTGGGGTGATAATATCTGTACAGTACTTGGAGACCATATTTCGTATTAAACGCTATGTAAATCCAGATTATTATTATACGTTAGGAATTTGACATCCAAAGAGATTGCTGTATAACCAGAGACTATATTAAATAATTAATGGCATTCATTTTCTGCTATTTTTGCCAATTACAGAATTCCATGAGTTTTATTAGTTTTTCGGATTTCTGTCAAGTTTTCACCAATATCTGATTTTTTGTGTGCTTGCACTCAAGTGATTTTTTTTGCCTAAGGAGGTTGCATTTCAATTTATACAAATATGTCATTAGTCTAACTTGCAGTCAGTCATTTCTTTTTAATTTGTCTCTGCAGGATGAGCTTTTTGAGAGAGCGAAGAGTGAGATGTTGGATGAAGTCATGAGTCTCAACGAGATCAAGCCCAAACAATGGTCAGTAGAAGTATTACTAAGCATTGGTCAGTAGAAAAATTACTTAGCATTGGTCAGTAGACATGTTACTAAGCATTGGTCATTTGAAATATTATTAAGCAGTGGTCAGATATAGTACTGAGCTTAAGCATTCATCATTAAAACCATTTTTGTTTACATTTATTTATGATTCTGTCAACTTTATAAACTTTTGAAATCGTATAGATACATGTACACTCAAGTCAAGTTAAATTTGTTTCAATAATTCTGGTGCATAAAGTAACCCAACTTCATTTTCTTGACCTTTGACCTGCAGGGAAGAGACACTATCCAAGCTTCTATGGGAAGGTGTATCTAGTCATGTCTTTGAAGGAATCTACCTCCCAGCCTCTCAAACATTAGATGCAGGGTGAGTTCTTGGCTTGTCAAAGCATTTCTTTGGAGATTTTATAAATTCTCCACCTTAATCTCTTCTTTACTGTTTAAAAGATTTTAGTTGTTTATGAACTTATTCCCTGTCATGCTGGCATCACGCAAAGCTTGGACAAGCAGCGTACTCCCAACACAATAGTATGCTATCCATAATATATTTTGAGTAGTGTCTAAAGGGTGATAGCACTTGGGAGAAAAACAGAAATTAGTGGTATTTTTGTACACGACAAACGGGAGAGTTATCCGTCACCAAGTCACAATCCACTGACAAAATTGTCCATTTGAGATTCGCATGCAGTGATCTCAGGTTTCAAACATTCATAACTTTCTTATTAATAGTCCGATTTATTTCAAACTTTCGCCATTCTGTTTCTCTGATTTTTCTGCTTTCATTCAAATGAACTTATTACAAGGGTTCGATTGCCCTTTAACCAAATGATGAACATTTTCATCTTCTCTTGTAAAAAGGACAAACAAATCATGTAGGCCCATACTAACTGTCCTGAAGTAATGAGTATTTTCACCCTATTATCTCCTGAATTTTGCAAATAATAAATATGTGATAAAAATGACTTATTGTATTTCAGAGCTTTCAACACCATCATTGACATCAAATTGAAGGAATGGGCGGAGAAGGTGCTGCCAAAGACAAGTATTGAGGTATGTACATAATTCTTTTCTGACAGTTCATTATTGAACTTGACATAATGTCTAGGGGCAATCTAATCAAATTGTCCCATACTTTACCCATCACATGAAAATTTTTAGCGTGTCTAATAATTGTGTTGAATTGATAGCCCTGGTAGGGCTTTGATCAGGCTAAAATCAAGTGAAATTTTACTTTTTTAGTGAATTTATGTTTTAAAATATTGTACTTGGTGATGTATGGGCTCAGATTGTGCTGCCAAAGATAAGTATTGAGGTATGTAAATATTTCTTTTATGCCAGTTATGAAACTCGACATAATTTATAGGGGCAAATCCACTCAATTCTGTCCCATAATAGTAAGACCTTCCAGGATACACAAATTATTATTATTATTGATATCTGCTATTGGGATTTATGTTGATAGGTTGGAAGCAACACACTCGTTGAGGAATACTCAAAGCTCGTCGAGAAGAGAAGAGTAATAAGTATTACAGGGCCCTCATGAAGCACAACATTGATGCTGATGAGGCCTCCGTTGGTAAACAAAATCATTATTATTGATATCTGATATTGGGATTCATGTTGATAGGTTGGAAGCAACACACTTGTCGAGGAATACTCTAAGCTTGTCGAGAAGAGTAAGAGTAAGAAGGATCACGACACCATCTTTGACGACCTCAAGACTGCTGTGAAGGGGGAGAGTATCAATAGACATCAATGGATGGAGAGAGCTGTGGAGAACTTGGTAAGAAAAGCTGTGCAAATTGGTGATCAAAAGTAGCAAAACATGTTAGTCCAGTCACTCTATAATAAATTATTGGAGAAGCAATAGTTGGTCATGGATTGTGTCTAAAAGTTAGTTGTAGGAGAGGGATGTAGTCTATGGTATATACATCCAAATTCTATATACAGTGTTTTAGTGATGGTGGTTTGTTGGTAATAAAGACCAAGACACTGCTGATATTTAAGCGAGGTTTGCAATTACACCACATATTCTTTCGACAAGGTTAGGTGGCCCTGAGGATGGGTGGGTATGGTTGGATAGATACACACTCGTCCTGAAGACGATAGGTACAACCTATCGAAACGTTGAGATTGAGCATGAGTGGGCCCTTTTAGGGCCAACTAACCCTGTCAAAAGAATACGTGGTGTGACCACAAATCCAGCTCAAATCTATCCTCACCATGGAAGCCTTCAAAGATTACCCTGCTGATACATGTAGTTACATTGCAATAATGATGATATTCTCTTTACTGTTAATGACATGGTTGAGACTGTCCAGTTTCCTTTTTTCAGAAATCAGAGAGTGATTCTTTTTTTCCTTTTTTTTTAAAACTCAGAAAGTGATTCAGTTCAATGCCCTTGAGGACAGGTCTGTTCCTGATAGGAGACAGTGGGACCAAGCTATCTCGTTCATGGAGACTATGATCAAACAGAGACTCACAGAAAGTAAGATATCTATCCTTAAACTTTCTATCAAGTTTTTCTCTATCACGTTACAGCCTGTTTGCATCATTGTTTCCAAAGAAAATGTCCTTTGGCAAGACATTGATCTACATTTGCCACACTCAACCCAGGTGAGGTAAATGGGTACCTGGTAGGATTATTCCTTGAAATGCACTGTGCGCTGATAACGGCTGCCGGAGCTAAAGCTAGGGTAATAATTTCCAAAGCTCTTTGGAAGCGCATAGAGATGTTATTTCATAACGTATTATGTGCTATACAAGAACTGAACTATAAAGAAGTTGCATTTACACTGCAACCAAAATCATTGATTTTTCTCTCATTCCGGTGTTTCGTTAGTAGTTGCTAAGCAACTAGGGCATTTGTTGAATTCTTTTAATTCGTTTGATATGTAACTTTCTCAAGAAACATAAATTTGGACAAATCAATTTTTCACATACTTAAAAAATTACAAAATTTGGTAAGGATATGACTAATTTAGTTGTAAACTGTATTATTTGTCATCCTCATGTGTTATGAATACATGTTATGATTTCTTATTTTAGCCGATAAAGCCATTCAGGAGCTGATAGGACCAGGCTCAACGGAGAGATGGCTCTACTGGAAGAGAATTAGTCAGGAAGAGGTGAGTGAGATGGAATGATAGATTAATCGCTAGATGGATGGATGATATATAGATTGGCAGAAGGATGGATTAATGGATGGATGAATAGATAGATAGATAGGTGCATAGATGATTAGAGAAGTAGAAAAGTATAGGAATGAATGTTAAAGATATTATTACAACATTTGTAATACAGACATGGAAGTCATATGTCTGGTAACCTGTGTTAGAATGTAAGAACAAAAATCTAAAAAAATATTGTTGATTTATGTCACTTATTCTATTTGTCTTCATGGTCTTTTTCCAAAGTTACAAACTAATTACAACATAAAATACTTACATTGTAACACTAACATAACATAAACATGAAAAAGGATTGCCATATAAGCAAAGCTTGAAGGCTTGGTAATCTTTTATAAAACTTAATAATTCCTATTTTACTAATTATAAGAACAGTGATCAGTGCCTATGAAGGGAAATTGATGTTGATTTTCAATAAGAATAATAAGAATTGTATTCTTGATTCTATTTGTACTGTGGTATAACTAATTCTTATATCAAAGGTATTATCATCACTAGAGGATTGAAATCAAAGAAATTCCATGAAATTGTCCCCTACCATGTTATCTTGCTTTCCATAACCGTTTGGACTGATTTTTTCTGCATTTATTTTCAGAAGTCAAGTAGGAATTTGTCAGATAAATTTACACGAACCCCTGCCCCCTCAACTCAACAAAATGTCACATGTCATTATTATCTTCCATAAACATATAGGTGTAGCCAGCAATTCAGAAATAAATCATATGTACCGGGTATCTTCTTTTGTTAAATGTAATTTTGCAATGGTAAGAAGCTTCTAGGCCCTGTTTCATAAAACTTGATATCAATAACAAGTTACATTAACTGTCATAAGCTACTGAAATCGTGGCATCTGATTGATAGAGAGCTAATTTGACAAGAAGGTTGAATTCTGGGAAGAGGTGAAAAATAATTTGTGAGCGTTATCATTTTATTATGCAAGCATGGCTCTTCAAATGACTTAATATTCTAAATATGGCATGTTACATCATAAAAAATCGGGATGGATTTTTATGCCACATGTTTGAGTAGCCCCATATACATATTTCTGTGTACAAAGCTTGTAACTTTACCAAGACTGGGCCAAATTTCTTATCATTTTGATGATTCTAGAACCTTGCAATACACACCAATACTTATATGCTATTGCTAGATGATCAACCTTTTCTGATCGAGTCCACAATGTTTCTTTCACAATGCAATTGCATGACCAGAACTCAACTTTATCTTTAAGCATTTGTTTTTGATTAAACAAGTTTTATGAAACAGGGTCTTGGTTTGACTTTCAGTGATTGTTATTCATTTAATTTTCTGTACAGACTAACAGAAGACTAGCCAAGGAAGAACTAGAAAAACTACTACAAGCTGCTGAGGTAAGAAGTATTCAGCATAACCCTTATGCATTAGAAGAAACCCTTTTGCGACAATTATTCCACATTTTGTGGTTTGGCTCAATAACTTTTGATTAAGAGCCCTAAATAATATACCAGGGGGGTGTTTCACAAAACTTGTCATCAGTGACAAATGACAGTTTCTGTTATAAGCTACTGAAATCCTTGCTTCTGATTGGTTATCAGCAGATTTGTCACTGATTTTTGTCATTTGTCATTGAAAAAAGGCTTTGTGAAACACCCCCGAGATGCATGAGTTTAAAAGTCTAAAATTTCTGCCCACACTGCATCCTTTTTTGTTTCTAGATTATATTGCATTTGATGCTAGGAATTTTTAAAAGGATCATAAGTTTTAAAATCGTTAAATTGGCAACATGTTGAGAAATTAAAAATAATTTTTCTATCAAAACAGGCCATTTTTAAACTTTCGACAACATTCTCGCTTGTGTATATTTTTTTCAGAGACATTGCATTTTATTCTATCATTGTAGCGATAAAAGAAAAATATTATTGATGCCAATTTGAAGAACGACATGTGATCAATTTAGCCCTAAAAATAATTCCGTCCTGAAAAAGGGTTAAGGAATAATGTGAGAAAGCTGCAGCTGGTTTTAAGGTCTCTTATATACTCTCTTAAATCCATGTCTGTTTCAGGTCACTTTCTAACTCACCCATGTGTAGGAATTATTAACTCATATGCAGGGGGGTGTTTCACAAAGATCCTAAGTCGAACTTAACTCTAAGTTGGACTTAAAAGTTATGGACAGCCATTTGTAGCCTTAAAATGAAATATATTCAAAAGCGAAAATTCAAGTATTTTAGACTTTTTATAAATTCCACATCAAGAACATGAAATCTCCTTGATAATAAAAAATATGAATGATTTGAATCAATATTTTATGCCTTTTTAAATAACTTTTACAAAATATTTTCATAGATGCTAACGGCTTTCCATAATTGTTAAGT
This sequence comes from Mesocentrotus franciscanus, assembly GCA_037976565.1. Taxonomy (NCBI): domain Eukaryota; kingdom Metazoa; phylum Echinodermata; class Echinoidea; order Camarodonta; family Strongylocentrotidae; genus Mesocentrotus; species Mesocentrotus franciscanus. Next base: position 17,974,683 of record CP137682.1, read on the forward strand.
CCAACTTAAAGATAAGTTCAACTTAGGATAATTGTGAGACACTACCCTGGACTTGATCTAAGCAGGAAATGAGATATTTTGTATTCTGATATGACTAGCCCCATCTATGAGTTCACCTTTCTAAGAATTCTTGTGATTACTAGTCAGAATGGTTGCAAACTGGTTTTTATAGAGCCTGGGGCTTAGATGCATCATCCATTTTAATCTTCTTTATTTCACATGAACTCTCTTTCTTTATACCACTTCTTATTTTAAGTTCATTTTTTAATACTTGTTGTTACTCAGAATCATATACCAGAGCTGACTGAGGATGAGCAAACCACCGTCAAGAAGAATCTACAGACGAAAGGAGTAGATGTAGATAACCATCTAGTAAGTTCTATTGTCTCAAAATAGTCTGTCGGACGAGGGGAAGTGGCAAAAGAGCTTCGTTATACACATTTTGATTCCCACCTACAATGAGAAATGATACGATACATGTTGTACTCATATAGAAAGAAGTTATGGTAAAGGAATGGATATTAAAATATAAACTGTTAGATATTGTCCCATATCTGTATTGTTACTTGTGGAATCGAAAGAACATGTGTCAAATGTTTGAATGTTTTGTGTTTTAACACAAATGATCATGTGTGCATCAATTTTTAATACTGAGAAGTATGTGCTGAATGAGGCACTGGGTAAAGAAGTTCTTGCCTCAAAAACATACAAAACTAGGACAAGTATGACTTTGGATTTTAAAATTCCTTTATTCTCTATACATTTGATTTAAAGATACTATGTCCAATTTGCAGCCAACATCAAATTCTGTAGAACTTTGCAGAAATTATGTAATATGTCATGTATGTCCTATCTGTAAAATTTAAACGTTAGAAGTGTCCTAATATTCAAATTATGCAAGAAAACTTGTTGACATTCTAGACTTAACTGTCATTCACTATTGAGTGACTGACTGACTTTTTTTTTCTTTGGTAATAACATACATTAAATGAGCTGTAACAGGTACATGAGCATTTGTCTACATCAATAACCCACTACTTGTAATGGCCAAAATTAAACTGATTGAATCTTTGCGCAGCATAAAACGTACGACCATTCGGTACAAGGGTCCGAAAATCAGACTATTACTTACTGGATTGCAATCACTTAAGTCGATTCAACAACTAATAGTCGTTATTTTCCCACTTAAAGAGATTTTCAAGCCCTTTTTTTGTTAAGGGAAGTTCTAAATTAGTATTATCTTTCAAATGCCGTTGGAATTTAACCTTTTCATTTTGTTGGCCTGTAAATGGGACATAGTACCTTTAAGGCTTAGCTTGTGGAACTTCATGAATTACTTCAATCTGTAATTTTAGAGCAATCCACAGGCAGTTTAGACCAATTAGCTAACACATCATGGTCTTCAGACTAGTCTCCTCTGTTTAAGCCGTTCCTTAAACCCGAAACCTTGATGAAATAATCCCTGAACAGCTTTTCCAAGCTAATCTGGGATGGGATGTGTTGTGACAGCAGGTGATGGTGCAGACAACAGAAAGGTGTACAATTTCTATATACAATTAATTTTAAAATATATTTATATGTATACAGTGGATTAAACCTGTCTATAAAGGCCACCCAAGGGACACAAGAAAAATAGTCTTTATAGACGGGTGGTCTTTATGTACAGGTGCCTATAGTACATGTTTCAATGAGAAAACATTTTCCAGGGAAACAAAAAATGTGGTCTTTGTAGACAGGTGGTCACTAAAGCAGGTTTGACTGTATATATATTTACAATAAATTAAACTTTAAAACTTAAATTGACAAAAACTGTTCCCAACTGAATACACACAGAGAACTGTACCATTGTATAATTCATGGGCACATAAACTAATGACATTACCTGCTTTTCATTATCTATATGAGTTTAATACCTCGTGGAATATCATTTCAACAGTAACATATCTGACAGTAGTAGTCATAATTTTTTGTAGTGGGTGAGTGGGCCCTTTTTAGGGGCCAGCTAACCCTGTTGAAAGAATATGTGATGTAACCGCAAACCTCGCTCAAATCTATCCTCACCATGGAAGCCTTCAAAAGTTACAATGGTCATAATTATTTGTCCTATCTTTGACACTCAGATTCAGGAGACCTGGTACCCTCTCTTCAGGAAACATTTCATGCACCGATCCCTCCATCTTGCCAACAATTGTCGGAAGGGATTTTATCATTATCAACAAGGACTCAGCGATTCAGGGGTAAGTCGCCAATCAAGGAGTATACTACCATCATCGTCGTCATTTATGATGATGTAAATTATAATATTTATAATATTTATAATATTTATAATTGGTAGATTATTTGGACACACCATTCATACAAGACTGTTGTTCTGATAGAGCCTTACCAGACATGACAGAGCAAGCAAGTCAAAATTAATTTTCAAAAGTTGAAAAAGTTTCAGAGGAGGGTCATCCTGTATTTTCTGAGGTAATCGTTTCATCAACTCCTAGAGCCTCAAACAATAATTCATCACGTTATTATTTGATATTTTAAAAAGAATGCGATGACTTAATACTTGCACTTTGAATAGCTTAATACATCTGTACAAGAAAGGTGGAAAAATACAGCAAATTGAAAAAGTATACTTTGAAGAAAGAAAAGAATAAAACATGACAAAGGGAATGGAGTAACAGATGTAGAAATTAGAAATGAAAAAGTGAAGATATTGAGTTTAGGGGATAGAGATAAAAGTGATAATGATATTTGGATTTAGATGGCACTTTTTATGCCTCCGCTACAAAGTAGCCGGAGGCATGATGTTTTCTGGTTGTCCGTCCGTCCGTACGTACGTCCCGTTCTCGTAATCGTGTTATCTCAAGAACCGATTGATGGATTACCGCCAAACTTGGGTCATGTATGTATCTTGCAGAGCTAATGAACTGATTAGATTTTGGGGTCACGAGGTCAAAGGTCAAAGGTCACAGGGCTCATTATGTATGCAAAAATAGCTCGTGATCGCGTTATCTCAAGAACCGATTGATGGATTACCGCCAAACTTGGGTCATGTATGTATCTTGCAGAGCTAATGAACTGATTAGATTTTGGGGTCACGAGGTCAAAGGTCAAAGGTCACAGGGCTCGTAATGTATGCAAAAATAGCTCGTGATCGCGTTATCTCAAGAACCGATTACCGCCAAACTTGGGTCATGTATGTATCTTGCAGAGCCAATGAACTGATTAGATTTTGGGGTCACGAGGTCAAAGGTCACAGGGCTCATTATGTATCCTAAAATAGCTCGTGATCGCGTTATCATTAAAACCAACAGATGGATTACAATCAAACTTGAATTTTAAAAATTGCTTCCATTTTGGTTTGTAAAATTGCTCTATGGCGGTGGCATCATTTTCGACTGCGCGCAGTTGAAGTTCCATCTAGTTTCAGATGATACAAGGCAATTTTCCTTAGTCTAAGGACAAATTAAGAAGAATTATGTTTTCAGATGTTATTTTAAGAAGTCAAGAGTAGATGAGTGTAATAGATAGCAAAAGGGGAGGAATCCTACATGTAATTGACTTGAATAACATGCTTAAAATTGCTCAGTTCTGCACAGTTGGTGTGCCTATTAATAGATAAGTTTGACAGAAACATTGAAACATTGTGCTTTTTAGATAGAGTGAATTATATTTGAGATGGATTAGATAATGATATAATTCTTGGATATGCATTATGGAGGTGGCGTGGTATTAATGGTTCATTCACTTGACTCCAAGTGCAAAGGATTGAGGGTTCAAATCCCAGACTGGCACTAACGTCTTTTGGCAAGACATTACAGGGCTCGCATGAAGGAGTATAATGTAGCTACCCTGGGTTATTTACCCAATTATTATTAAATGATCATATTGATGTATGCTTTGTAATAGGCCATTTTCGTAATGTAACCAAATTTATGGATATGCCTTTGTGAATTGCTTTGAAACAAATTATTTCATTCACCTATTACGAATAAATGTATCTCAATAGTCAGAAATCAAATTGCATACATTAATTGTTGCTAGTTAGGACAGACATTATGGCTTGCCCTACCTAACAACACTTTATATATGCAATTTGCATTCTGACTTTTGAAAAACAATTATTTGTAAGAGATGAATGAAGTACTTTGTATCGAGGCACATAAGTATAAATTCGGTTGCATTATGAAAATGGCCAATTGTTGTATGATCTTCATAATATACTTTTGGATCATTTTTCAGATTGAATGCCATGATATTGTACTGTTCTGGAGGATGCAGCGGATGTTGGAACTGACGAGTAACGTCTTGAGACAACAGATCATGAACACAGAAGGTGGGTCCTATTCTCTTTCATCTCACTGGGATGAAAGTTTGAAAGAAATCGCAGTAGTAGTGGATTGTGACCGCGTTTGACCAATCATTTGATTAGGATCTAGGAGTGAGTTGTATGATATATCATAAGGTGATATGCAATATACGAGAACAGGACATTATTATTTAAGAATTCAATCAAATATTTTTGTCTTCATGTTCACCATATTAGCAAGGAGATTGGGCAAGGAATAGTAATAATGGCTTCTTACATAACATTCATATCTGCGATGCTGTGCTGTTCATGGTGCTTTGACAGTACTACCCCAGTTAGATCTGGGCCCTGTTTCATAAACTTGTTATCAATAACAAATTATAATTACTGTTGAGAGCAACTTTGACAAGAAATTTAGCATTTGTTTTTTATAACAAGTTTTATGAAACAGGGCCCTGAGCTTCTAAATTAACTATTGCTCAAGGATATCAGGTACCCATTTACACTTGGGTGGAGAGTGGTAGACATCTTGGCAAGGGACGTTAGTGCCAGACTGGGATTCAAACGCTCAGCCTTACGATTGAAAGACAAGTAAATGAACATCTATACCACGACACCTCTCCATAAGTGAATAATCATTTTTGTTGACAATACTATACCATGAGACCTCTAAATAAGCAGATAATTACTGGTTATAATTATTATAATTATTTTTTGTTACCATAATGTAGCAAGGAGACTAAGCAAAGAAGTAAAGGAGGTCTTAGACGACTTTGGAGATGATAGGTCAACAAAGGTCAAACTACTAACCGGTAGGAGAGTGGATCTAGCTGAAGAACTGAGTGAGTCTCATTTTCTGTTTATTTCATTCATTTCATTTGTCCTACATATATTTTACAACGACAATTGTCATTATTATTATTATGAATTTGGCATCATCTGTGTCAAGGAGTGAAAAAGTGAACTATAACTATAACACTGTAACCTGCTGGTCTCTAATCCCGATGTAACCGGTTTGGATGTCCTGGGGGGTGTTTCACAAAGACTAAGATCGACTTTAAGTTGGACTTAAGTATAACAGACCGTTCATGCCATTGTTTGCTATCATTATTTACTGGCATTGGTCTCTCAAGGGATGTACAAATCATGGTAAAAATCTACAAAACTTACATTTTTTGATAATTCATTATTGAAGGAAAAAATATTATCTAAAGATTATAATTTAGAGACCAATTGGGATAGCAACCAATGGCATGAACGGCCTGTTATACTTAAGTCCAACTTAAAGTCGATCTTAGTCTTTGTGAAACACCCCCAAGTGTATCACAGTGTTGCAGTACCTTGATGCTCGGTCGGTCTTGGCCTTAAGCCTATTTCTTCCATGTCTTGGCCTTGGTCTTGGTTGCCATAGCCTTGGCCTTGGCCTTGCAAGTCAATGGCTTGGTCTTTAGGGTTTGGGCCTTGACTACAACACTGGGGTACCATGTCACCAAGGTAACATGTCACCATGAAGAGTGCAGTAGGTTCTCGCTGTGCATAGGTTGTGATATAATATGAACTTTAATGAACACGTATCCAGCGGTCATCTCAATGGGTGTGACAGTATGTACATTGTACAAATGACCTGTATCTGCCCATGTGCAATACATTGACTACCATCTAATCAAGTACTTTTGAAGTATACAGCTTCAAAACATGGGCCCATTTACTTTGTTTTGTGATGAATATATCATGTATTTCACTTTAAATGCATCATCCAGTTGATAAAACTCTGCTTAACCCTATTTTAACTGGGCTATTTCAGACCAGGTTTTAGCATAGGGTTAAATGGTGACTTGTAATTACAGAAGCTATGATGCATCACAGAATAGAGTTGTATTCTAAATTTCATATTGTTTTTAACATCTTAGTATCATTATTGCTATGGTATTTGTTTGAAACAAAATGAAGGAACACATTAAATATTTGGACAACATTTTCACTTTTAAGTTTCTCTACTCATAACAAACCAGAATATCACACTGTAACACAGACAAATCTCACTTTTTTTTTCTTTTGGCGATTATTATTTATCTTGACTTTTTTTCTTCATTTGATGCTTGCAATCATGACCCTTAAATCTTTCTAGCCTTGCTTAAATTATTTCAGTAGTTTTGAACAGGATACTCTTGAATACATCTTCATTAATCGGTCATTTTGCTAGACCAGTTCCATACAAAAGAATTTACCTTTACCGCAGAGGACACAGGGGAATTTTCCCACGCCATAGTGACTGGCTTTCCGAATCAACTCAAAACCCAACATGATCCGTCTTTTATCTGGAAATTGATACGACCTTCACGGCATCTTCTCTCATGTAATTCATGAAGCCGTAGCAATTCAACAGCATTAGATCTACTCTATTAGTTTCTACTGTTATAATTTCTCGATAGCCCCGCACATTTAAGCCGGATAAATGGGGGAATAGAATGATTTTATTGTTGGCCTCACTGGCTCATGGTGTGACCACATAGACCATTGATTTGTAAGACTGTGCCTTTTCCGGTGAGGGAGGGAGTGGAAGGAGGGAGAAGGGAGAAGGGAGGAGATTTTAAAAATACAAAAGATTGTTAAGTACAAGAGTAGGAAAATAACATAGAAAATGTATGCAAAAGCAGTGAAGCTTAGATAATGGGTCATTTTATAAGAATAAGAGATGATTATTACTGTAGTTTTCTTTTATTTTGCTACCAATATTATCACATGCACTGCCTGTAATTGTTTAAACATATTCAAACCGATTTTAGGTACCTGCTATAAAGAGGGTCGGAGAGAATAGAGAGAGGAAAGAAAATGCAGAGATTAGTGGCACATAGAGACAGAGAGAGTAGAGAGAGAGAGAGGGGGGGGGAGGTAAGAATTAGAAAGAGAGATAGAGATAAAGAGAGAGGGAGGGATATTGTAAAAAGAGAAAGGAAAAGAGAGAAAAGAGACAGTGACAAGAGGAGAGGAAAAATGTTGAAATGTTTGAGATCATGATGACTCAATCCATACATGTTTTATTCAATAAAAGCTGACACCAAGAGTGTCAACCCAATTTAAACTGACTTACACAATTATTCTTTTTGATTGCAACAGGGAACATCCTTTCATCTTATATGATTTAAACTACTTACATGTACCTATGGGCAAGGACAAAAAATTCACAATAAAACTCATGTTTTCCTTTTTCTTTTCGTGTGACAAAAGAAATAAGTGAACAAATCCCGCTTTAAATGTCCGTATAGGTCACTTTTCACACGTTTAGCAAGTTTCTCATTTAGCTTGAAGGGCATAACCATTTTCTCTGATTGACCAATTAGTTAAGCCAATCATAAAGTGGCCTGATACAAGGTTGATTTGATGCGCATGAAAAGAAAGATTGGGATGATAATCTAAGGGGAGGTGAGCGCAGCCATCTTGATTACATGTCCATTAGAGAAAATACGTCTATTGAGTTGTTTGATAGGCTGCAAAGGTGTAAATGAGGATGCATCAGAAACCATTCAAAATGATTGTGAGAAGAAAAGAAGAAGAAGACTAGGAAATTTACCCCAGTAATAGTCAAGGCTTTAGGATGACTTTAAAATTCTTGTGTTTTTGTTATTTTTATGATAAGAGAATTCTATTGACAGTCTAGTTAGACTTGTATATTTCTGTAGGTTTACTTAAAACATGTTTTCTCTGTGCATCTAGACAGCCCTTTACCCCAAAGATAATGTGATGATATGTTCATTCTTGTTTTTTTTAATTTTGTTTATTATAAGATAATTCAATTGACAGTCTTGTTAGACTTGTATATTTCTTTAGGTTTACTTTAAAATGTGTTTTCTCTGTGCATTTTGACAGACATCTACCTCAATGATAATGTGTTGATATGTTCATTCTTGTGTATATTTTTATAATAAGAGAATTCGGTTGACAGTCTTGTTAGGCTTGTATATTTCTTTCCCCTGTCTGCACTATAGGCCTCTGTGCAGTGCTATGAATAAGTAGCATGTTTTATTTTGGAATACATCTTCATTCCTTTTCTCCTTTTCTCTCTCTCTCTCTCTCTCTCTCTCGCTCTCACTATTTTCTGTCTCTCACACTATTTCTGTCTCTCTTCCTCTCCCCTCCTCCTTTCTCTGTCTCTGTCTTTTTCTATGACATCCTTATCTCTCCCAAGTTGTCTTTTATTCTTTGTACAGTTAGGCAATTTACAGCTGATTTTATTTTTATTGGAGTTAGGCAAGTAATAATAGCAACAGCACACCTGTAAAAAGTTAGGCAAAATGTAGTGCACATCAACAATTGAGCAGAGACGATACTATACAGTTAGGCAATCGACGTACAGTTGGCAACTACATTATTTATATCCCTTGCCAAGTTTTGTAAATTTAAGTATGTGAAAAATTCATTTGTCCCAATTCGATTTTCTGAAGAATGTGATATACTAAAGCTTATATCTAAAAGTATTCAACAAAGGCCCTAATTCAACCAGTCCACCTTTCATTCTTGAATTATGAAATACACAAAAAACACAAAATTTACAAGGGTTATGAATAATTTAGTTGTTAACTGCATATCAGTTTGATTTTCTAAATTATAGATTAATCTATTCTATCATTTATTCAAAACACCTCCATTGCATGTTATTTAAAATAAACACATCCAATGGTACAATTTAAAAAAATGCAAAACAAATCATTGGGTGGGTTTTTTTTTTGAATTAAAAGATGTGTTAGGCTTGATGAGATCTGCTTTCCATGTCATCTATGAAGTCATATTTCATTCACTTTACCTCTAACCCGCAGTCTGTGGAGAATTGTTGATTTAACCTTTCTTGAAATGTGGAATAAATAGTTTGAGTATGATTAATACCAAACAAAGGTGCAGTCTCTATGGCCCAAATCCTTTGAATCAAGGGTAACTGTTGCCCCACTTCCATCCAAATATTACAAACACTGACCTATTTATTGGACTCTGCGATAATCAGAGTGACTTCAAAATAATAAAATCAGAAATACTCGCGATTGTTTTCTGAGAAGAGAGAGCCAGAGTTATTTCTCAGCTAGAAAACCAAGATGGATGAGTGCAAACCAAAAGTTCATTATGACATTTTGGGGGGCTTATTTGCTAAATTCCTGAGAGCCGTTCTTGCAACAATTTTTGGTGAAAAGGTGGTTGGAGATATTCCACTAATTCCAGTAAGAAAGTCTTCATGTATGTATCTCAACTGCCCAATGTCAATTCATGCTATAAGATCATAAGTAGTCGAGCAGTGATATATTTTCATAATCTTTTTTGTTTGTGCATTTGAACTTTCTTGCATGAAGTTTGCACTTTTCGATAGGTCTAAAAATGGAACAAGTTTCCTACAAACTTTTATTTAGAATTTGAAGATTTTGAAATTGAAAATCAGGCTTGGATGAAAGGAGGTTAACTGTCCTTAGAGACTAATTTGTTTAGACATTTTTTTTTCTCAGTTAAGATTGATCTTGGTTTCTTCGTAGGTGTCAGTAAACTATGCCTGGAATGAAGGCCATTGTTTGTAGAAGGGCACACTTGTCAAAGTTTCTCAAATCAATTTTTTAGCTTCCTTTTCCTTTTCGGTATTTTTTTGTCTGGAGGGGTGTTTTCATTTTAAAAATGTAAGCAGAAAACAAGAATTGTCCCTTTCGGGGTGAAGACATTTATGGCTCGTCCTGCGTGAGTTTACAGTTCGAGTTTTGCGATATGAACTGTCAAATTATTAATGCAATTATTTTATTTTATTTGTGTGTGTGTGTTGCATCAATGTTGTGCAATTACTAAATTATTGATTTGGAAATTGCAATTGTCCCAGTGTAAATGTAATGAAAGAATAATTCCTATTTTTTGGCCTTCAAGCTATTGTTTTGAACCCTAGATTTCTCTCTTTTTCTGAAATATTCTGTGTGAAAAGTAAACAAAAGAGACTGTATTCCTAATTTTGCCTTGAGAGATTCTTAATTTGTGCTGTGAAAGGTTGGTAGGTATGGTATTGTCTATCATGTGTGTACAATTGAGACACCATTATTTGAGATGTTTACTTGTAAAGATTTGATAACAAAGTATTGGAAAACAAAATGGTTGCCCTAATGAATGCCAATCATCTTTTTAAAATATTGTTTTGCATTTTATATTAGAAGTCATCTATTACTTCATTTAAAACAATGTAAACTACACTTGTGCAGAAATGCGAGTATCATTTGTTGTTGCATTTAAAAGCAAAATATCTTTAGAAGGGACTTTGGTACCTTGCATTTACAATAACTGGACCAAAGTGTTTTAGTGCTGTGATGCAAATGTAGATATGGCATTTTTATCTGAATAATGGTTGTAGATTTTTAGGGAGAAAGGCTCAAGTTTTGATGATATTTCACTTTAGCGGTGAAAGACCAAAGAATGTGTTGTATGTGATATACTGATAGGTTATGAACCTCATTAATCATTTATCTCGGTAGCATAACCCTTTTGAATTCATGCTCATTAATCTTTCCTAGATAAATAGTTATTCTCTTAAAGTGTGAATCATTGTAAGAATGAGACTTTTGTTCCACCTTTTATATACTTACAACTGTACATGTACATGTACATTTATATATGAAGCAAGCATATGTTGTCAAATCAGGACGGTCAAAAAGAAGAAAAAAAACAGGCAGAGAAAAATATATAGCCTTATGTTAGTTAGATGGAGAGGGAGGGTGGGAGGGAGGGAGAGAGAGAGTAATAATTCTGTACTGCTCAAAGCTTGAATTAGAGAAGAAACAGATAATGAACATAAAAGAGAAGTTACTTTTTAGGTAGAAATAGCTATGAGGCCCTATATCCTATGTTATATTTAGAAGCTCATATATCATAATAATTGTCTAAAACTCTATATGTGAGTAATACCTCTAAGTCTATTCATAGATGAGTATTCATCTGATGTCATTTGTTGCTCAATGATTAAGTAACCCCAGACCTGTGCATTCTTGAATACTAATAACAAGAATGTGGTCTTACATGTATGTACTCAGGGTAGCCACATCAGTATTGAATATTTGCTCTTCAATCGGGCCCTGCAAACGAAATGAAAGCATGAAATGAAATGTATTCTGATTTCATTTTCTGTCTTAACTGTTTGTATATTGAATAATGAATATTCCTCTGTCTATGTATCATCATATCCTCACATGCACATGCCTCTTTCTTCCACACTGCCAGGCTCTTGTCTTGTCTTGATGTACATTCGTTGTACAACATGCCAAGCAGCAGTAGTGTTTTTCTCATGTTACAAAATGAAGGGGTGGAGTTTGACCTCTTTGGGCGTGGCTAAGAAAAAGAGACTCCGCCTCTAATAATAGCCCACTGGCCACCATGGTGCAGGGAGAGGCACAAGCATTGGACTGTATCAGAGTGGCAGTGGCTGTATATATATTAAAAGCCCTCTTTTTGGTAGGGCATAAATTCAAGCGATTCCGTTATGTATTGAATCAAAATTATTTTTCAAGGAATTTAGAGACTTCGTTTTCCAGGACATTGTCTTTGCTAATATTTGATTGTAACTTGATTTACAAAATTTGGGTTTGTGCTTAACCATTCACCTACAAAAACAATATTAACAACTTCATCAGAACATCTTTGTACTAGATAACTTTCTGAATAATACTTTATACATGTAATACCAACTTCATTGGACCAAAAAAAGTAAGATTTTTTCATACGATACGGCAGGGCTCCGCATTCAATTTTTTGAAAGGGGGTCTGGATTTGAGTTGTTAATGTCTTTGTTCATGTAAAAAAGAAAAATAGAAATTTTGGGGCTCTGGACCTAGATTTTAGGCGCCCATATGTCCCGGGCGCCTGTTAGTGTCGAGCCCTGAATACAGATATATACATTTAAATATCATAGGCACTCACAGACTTTTTCAAGATCACAAGTAGGAGATAATCCTCATTTTTACATTATTATATTTGTCTAGCATGGCCGATCTTTTCCGTTTAAAGATTGGTACTAAATTTACTTCAGGTTTCCTCAAATTCTCAAGACCCTTGTTAGAATTCCTTGCATTGAAGCAGAGGAGAATTAGTGTTAGCTTGTCCATTGGGAAGCAATAAAATGCAGGAAAGAAAGCAATTGATTGTGTCTCAATATGATTGCTATGTCGATGGCCTGGTCTGATAGCCTCAATTTCACTGATCCTTATCCAACAAGCTAGCAAAATAATGAAACAATATAACAATCTTTACCTCAGAAATGAAAATAAGGCCATGCGTTGACAAGCCGATTGTACTTTCACAATGATAACTGTATTTTCACATTGATAACTGTATTTTTTAAACAAATACCTGAATGGAAAGAATTTTTGTGGTCCTGTTTCCCCTAATAGCTGGGATTTGTACTTGTAGAGGTGAGAGAGAGAGAAAGAGAGCGAGCATGGTTGGACCGTGAGTTGTTTGGAAGGGTTTAGGATGGGGATGTGTGTGATGCCAGGAATTTCACTTTTCTTCTCTTTGGGGGTGAAATAGCTGTATCTGGCACATTTTTTGTGCTAGTGGAATTTTGAAGAATGAACTGAATTCCAAATAACAATCCTAAATTGCACACAGAAATTTTTGCCCTTGAATGGCAGTGCATATCATGTGATTTTTGCAATTGTTTTTTTGCCCCCACACAAAAAATTGAATGGCCAAATGAAATACTGAAATGATCCTGTACCATGTCTCATCATGTGAGTTTAAAAAAACTTTGTGTTGCCATTGAAAAAGTAAATTATTGTTAGTTATAGACTTCACCCAAATTCTCATTTTTGAAATATGAATCTTACCCAAACCCAGAATGTTGTATCTTTCTTCTTTTTACTAGTTCACTTAATTTCTATCTTTGCTTTATTATTGTCTTTTTGTTACAGTTAAACCTGTCTATAGCAACCGCACAAGGGAAACACAAAAAGTGGTCTTTGTAGACAGGTGGTCTTTGTAGACAGGTTCCTTTAGTACATGTTTCAATGAGAAACCATTTTCAAGGGAAACAAAAAATATGGTCTTTGTAGACAGGTGGTCACTAAATCAGGTTTGACTGTATTTCTATCTTTCTATATGCATATCCTCTTTCTGTATGTCTATGATAAAAGTGCTTTTCAATCTTTTACTTTTTTCCCCACTATGTGCATCTCTCAATTCTCATAGAATTGATCCCCCAAAATTATGCATTTTTTTCCTTAAAAATCTCTCCATTCATCTTTGTTGTGAAGAATATCTGTTGCTATCTACAACCACATTAACATTATTATTTTCAGATATTCCATGAAACCTTTAACTTTGAATGTCTGATATTGCATACTTTACAGAAATCCAAGCATTTTGTCTAGTCAAGCCAGCATTTAATAAATACCAGCTCAGTCCCAATCTAACCATGATCATATATTCCTAAAAAAGAGTCCTTCAAATCTCTCATTTTGAAAGTGTAATACTGCTATGTTGACAAGAGAGGGTCACAATATTTCTTTTATTGAAGGAATACCAAAAGTTCATCTTTTCCACCGTTATTCTCTCTTTTTTCGTGAAAGAGATAAATCCTTAGAAATATGAAAGTTTGAAATTGTGATTCCTCGTTGAGATTTTGATGCATCTCTATCCCGTAGATCTGTGCTGGAATTTGATGAAGATCAGTACTGTACTTTCAAGGTTAGGGAAGTGATTGTTAGTTCAGACCTAGTCCACTGCCTGGACTGTTTCCATGTTGCGTGCCCGGCCAATCATCTGAGAAAATATCACACCCTCGACGACGGGTGTATTTTCGGGGGTCGCGCAATCTGATTGGGATGGGTGTAAGCGAGGAGTACAAAGATGACTGAAGAATAAACAATATATAAGGGTGCGTTTAAGCGATTTTTCGAAGCTAGAATCACAAACATGAATCACAATTCAAAACGCAGCTACAAAACACGGTTACTGCGGGAGATCGGTCAAGCGATTTTCCATCAACGCTGATTCTCGCTCATTTCAAGCCCACCCAGGAAGATTAGAAATAGATAGCGATAATATATATAATAGATAATGACGTCATAAAATCATGATTGAGATCTCCGTTCGTTCAAGCAAATTTTAGCGACCGTGATTCTGCAGAATCATGATACAAAACGCATCTTTTTCAGCGTTTCATGTTTGTGTTTTTAAACACGTTTATTTTTACGACCAACAAAAATCGCTTGAATGCGACCGTGTTTTAAACTAAACGTCTTTGAAAACCGTGATTCTAGGGTGAAAAAGTGTCGATTGAACGCACCCCTAAATGAACTGAATCGGGACTATAGTTCAGACCATGCACCCATCTTTTACAAGGAGTGGGACTATACAGTGCTCACAATCTACACCATACTCTGACGATATTTTACGCCTGTGTTTGATTTAGAGATAATGTATATTAATTTAATGTAACATGGGAAGCAATTAAACTGAATATCTATTTAGTTTGCAAAGTAAGAAAAACATCATTTAAAAATATATATATATCTATATATGACCATGCACTGGCAGTGATACAAGAAGAAGCCACAATCAATGGTCATATTAAGAAATATTCATTTTTTTCTTGAAATAGATGGTCATGTATCATTTTATATTGAACATTTGGTGATTCAAATGAGAAGCAGTAGTCCTTATATTTGCCTTGAATAATGAATCTATTGAGCTGCAATTGTAAAAAAAGGCTTGAAACCATTCCACTCTGCAGTTGATTTATGTTTTTAATTTCAAGGGGTTGAGATCGATGGGGGCTTCCTTTTAAAAAAAATGGTCAATGACTTGTTCTAGTATGTCAACATGTAGATTGCCAGGGGATGTACATGTAACAAATCAACCTTTGTTGGGTTTTACCCTCTATTCCTGACCCCAATCATACCGGTTATCAATCATATTTCTAGCCCAGTCATGTTAGCAATGGTCTACCCATTGTGCTTGCTGTTGATCTCTCATACATCGATTCACTTTAGAGTGAAAACATTATGACTTCTAGACATGATACAAAAAAATAAGAAATAACCTGTTCGCCTTTTCTCACTTTCCAAAAAAGTGCAGACTTTGTTTTCCTATTGCTTTGCAAAATGGGTTCCATTGTTAGTCTAAATGGCAAAGTGCATAAATGTTATTGGACCCACTTTCCCACTTTTACTTTCCAGAGACCCATTTTACATGGCAAATAATGTCCGTGGATTGAAAGGTGAATTAAGAAGGAAACGGGGCATGGGCGGGGTGAGATAAATGTTATTGTACTATAAGGTGTCGTGGTCTAGTGGATGCATCACCCGACTGTCGATCACAAGGTCCGCGGTTCGAGTCCCGCCATGGCACTAGTGTCCTTTGGCAAGACATTAATCTACATTTGCCACACTCGACCCAGGTGAGGTAATGGGAACCTGCCAGGAATTCATTCCTTGAAATGCTAGAGCACCATATTGGCAGCCATGCTAAAGCTGGGGTAATAATTGTGGAGCTCCAGGAGCGTCAAGACTGACAGACATGCTATACAATAATCCATTATGTTTATTATTATCAGCAATCTGTCTTAAAAAGTGAAAAAATGTTGTTAGAATTTGAACAACCATCGATTAAAGAAAAGGGTCAATTTAAATAAAATTTAATAACTTTTGATAAGTCTTTTTAGATCATGATACAATTGGCTTTGTTCTTCTACTCTACCCACATGTATAATAGATTTGGCAAGATTTATTTTTTTAGAAAGGAAACACATTTAATTTGGCCTAAGATTTGGCCTAAAATCAATAAAAATGGAGGCCATGTGTTATACTAACAAGTGTAGCATTGGTCTGGAAACGATCAAACTTGGTATATTTCATGCATGTCATCAGCGTATGAACTTCAGATATTACTTGGACAGGTTGAACTCCCTTCTTGTAAATCTACTACAAGAAGCTTATCATAAACTAAACAGATCTGTATCAAATCAATCCAATCCTCTTCTCTTGCTCCCAGTAGTTAGGTTCACACGAAAGTCCATGAAGTAAAAGTTTAGGTCGTGGTTTTAAACTTCAAACTTTAATCTTAACTCCCGTCGCCGCTGCATGCACACAATTTCTGGTATGGGAAAAATTTGCGAGTCGAACCCGTAATGACTCAGGCCTACTTCAAAGTTTACTTGAAGTTATAAACCAACTTAATAGTTAGCGCGATAGCTAAACGCAGCAGGGTGTCCTCACTCAAAGTTATATGCCATGTGGATGTGCTTGACTTAGAGGCTACGCCAGCTTGTATTTAAAATGACTCCTCAGACTGCTCTGGTTTAAAAACTTTGAATACTTGTTTCGGTCCCGTTTGAACCCTCGTTTGAACCCTCGTCGTTGTTAGTGGATTGTTGTTTATATTATAACTTCAAGGATTTGCAAACTTGAAGTTTAAAACTTTGGATACTCGTTCCGGTCCCATGTGAACCATCATCGTTGTTAGTGGATTGTTGTTTATAACTCCAAGATTTTGCAAACTTAAAGTTTAAAACTACGAAGGTTCCGTCAACTCCTGTGTGAACATGGGTAGTGTTATTCCTCCAAGTGATGCGTCCTTGCCAAGTTGTTACATCCCAGATTCTCCATCTTGTGACACTTTTGTATCAAACCCAAATCTCTATACCAAACTGGGAGCGATTAGCATTATCAGGGTTCAGGTTTCGTCACATTCCAAGGGGAAAAGAAGATTGGGAAGGTTGTTTATAGCCTTCAAGATCAAGCTTAGGAAATTGAAACATTTACACTTGTGAATGAGAGCCATCCTGAGGGTGATTTTATCTTACATGGATAAGAAGATTGTATAGCCATAGGCACCTCCAGAGCAATCCCTTTTCTCTCAAAGGTCTGTTCTCATTTTCAAATTTGAAAAATGACAGCAAAAATAAGTTCTGTATGGTAATTTCTTAAAAGGTACCATTAACTATTTTAGGAGTTTACAATGAGGGTGGATGTGAACACAAATTGAAATATTTGTGTTTATTATGTGCACCTTGTAACTGCAGCCAAAGCGACAAAATTACTTCAAAATTTCTTTTTTTGTTTTTAGTGAAGAAATTCACTTGCTATTTTGATAGATTGTAGTTTTATTCATTAAACTTTGGATTGATGTTTCACTATTGTCAATACTAATAAATAGAAATTTAATATTTCACTTGCTCATATTATTCACTCTTTCCTCCACTGCAATGTTCAACAATCAAGGTGCTACATAACCTGGTTCATTAGGCTGGAATGGAAATAATGACCGTTTGCTAGTCAAGTTCGAGGACCACCATAAAATATTTGTCTAGTTACTTTATGAACAAATGCTGATCTCATTGATAAATTCATTTCCACAATGCAACCAACAAATTATTTGGACAAAAGATGATTCAAATTTTGGTGATAATTCAGCCACTCATTATTGTTGGCAAGTGGCAACAGTAATTTGTCTGCTTATATCTAATTTGGGCAAGTCATGTGAGTTGAAAATGATACCACTTGACAGATGTGCTGAACCATCTAGTACTTTGTTCTAAGAAGAGGGGGTTGGATGATGACAAAGATATAGATTGACACATCTTAGATCAAATTAGTACAGAATTTTTCTCTTAATAGTAATGGAAACGTAAAAAGAATAATCAATTTTGTAATTGCTACCAATTTATTGTCTCGTCCTGGTTTCTGTCTTTCTGAGTGAATGGAAATGCACCCTTTTGTGGAAACGCACCATTTTGAGAAACACTTGGTCTATTTTCTCTACAGATTTCCTCAAATTTGTACATGTAATTTGTCAATAGGCGAGGGATCTTTACAGGAATTCTTATCTGCAATACTATCTGTAATCTAAAGGAGTAGTTTTCTATAAGTTGTTTACGTTGGTGATTGTAGACCAACCTTGTATTTGGATTTGAAATGTAGACTCTTGAAGCTCTCTTCAAGATCTCTTCTCGTTGATCTAGGCTCTTTGAATTGCTCCAAATTTAGTGTCCCATTTGTGAACTTTTCGAGGGTCAGCTTGAAATCCCAAATGGCAGTCTTGAGAAAGAGAGAGAGAAGATAAGAGGTTTGAGATTTGGTTGAAGGGTTGATGGAGGGTGCTACTATTTGTAAGTGGTGTAATTTGTCTTTAAAGGGGAAGTCCACCTTGATTTTAAGTTGGTTTTAATAGAAGCAGAAAAATGAGATGAACTGCTAGGTCAGTGAAAGTTTGAGCAAATTTTGATTAAAAATAAGAAAGTTATGAATTTTTTAAAGTTGTCACCATTGAGAGACAAATTGGCAACATCTTGCGTGGTCCTCTTCAATTTGCTCTGTACAAAAATGTCATAAACTTTCTTAGTTATTGATGACGGAATATATTTGTTACATACAGGGATTATATAGAAATATATTTACAAACATTATATTAAGCTTTGATTATCTTTAGCCCTTCTCTCCCCAGCTTGGTAGGAGCATGCTTTTGTAGTATGAACATCAAATTCCAGGCTTCTCCTTCCCTCTGAACCCTGCATTCTCGGTTTTGAGGATAGTTATGTGTCACCAACTTGGAGTGGAAGTTGTGGAACACCATCGATCATCCTCTCTCAGTCTGGTGATGTAGACCAGGATCAGCTAGGCTTTGCTCGAGACTAAAATGTCTTCTTTGAACTTCACGGGTCGGCTCTATCAGTCTATGTAGTATGAATACATGAGATAAAGATGAAGTATGGTCATTAACCTTTTCTTGGTCTAATTTTTTTTTTATCAGAATGAGTAGTACCACTACGAAATCTCATTATTTCAACGGATAGAAAGGTGAAGAATTTGAAGATCAAAATTGAACGTGATGACTTTTGGCTGTCATTGTTGCAGAAATCAACAATCGTGTCATATGTAATGGTGGGCTTGCTTAGGACTTCATCTTAGACCTATCCCCAGAGACCCCTAGACCAAATGATACCATGTGTTCGGGATCAGGACCCGCTCGCGCATCGTCAGCCAGATTCCCACGCTCCGGATTTACTA
This sequence comes from Mesocentrotus franciscanus, assembly GCA_037976565.1. Lineage (NCBI taxonomy): Eukaryota > Metazoa > Echinodermata > Echinoidea > Camarodonta > Strongylocentrotidae > Mesocentrotus > Mesocentrotus franciscanus. The sequence goes on from CP137682.1 coordinate 17,993,997, forward strand.
AGCTGGAATTGTGGTGGGATTGCGTTGTCTGTCGGTCGCGGTCGTCCCCATCGAATCGTCTGTGAGAGGAAAAGAGAGAAGGAAAGAGAGGAGTGCTACTTAGGGAAATCAATGAAACTATGTGAGCTTGTAGTATCATCTGTTGCCAATCACAAGTTTGCTTTCATTTCAATTTCAGTAGATAGTAAGACTTACGGCATGGAATGCAGGAAAATAAAGAGATGGGTTGGAAGATATGAATATTGGACAGATTAGGAAGGAAGGTGTTGATATGTCTGTATCGTTTGTATGTTATAAGATTTAACAATAAGAAGAAATATAGAATGATTGACTAAAAGATAATTTTAATCATATTTTAGATGCTGTACAGCATTCCCCTATGCAAGAAAATAGCTGAAATGATTGATTTTTAAAATCGTGGTTATCTGTTTGGGGGATTATTCAATGTTGGGTTATAACAACGTGATACAAATTATATAATGTGTTGCTAGTTCAAGGAGACAGGAACAAACTGTAGACTTCAATAGGCAAGTTTAAATCAAGGTATCATTCCAAACACTACTTTTCAGAATAATGATATTGGCTCAGTTCATATGACCAAACCTGCCCTAGATGAAACCAACTTATTTGTTTAAAACTTCAAATGGATAAAAACCAATGAACATTGATAATTCTTTCTTATCTTTCTATGGTTGCGTTTATCGACCAAATTTTTGCCTAGAATCAGCGTTTTCAAACGTCTTTCAGGCAAATTTTTAAGGCGATAAACGCAAAGCCTTTTTCAAACGTCTTTAGATATGGGCATATTGTAGCGCCGAAAAAAGTGCGTTTTGAATGTGACATACACTGTACAGCCAGAATCACGTTTCTGAGACACGATAAACGCAAAGCTGTTTTGAACCCCACATACAAATCGGACCTTCCCATATAGCTCTATGGACCTTCCCAGGCTAATCCGCTTCCCGGGTCAAACAGCGCAAAGCAGCTGCGCAGAGACAAGGCCTTTATTTTGAATCATGAAGAGACGATAAACGCGACATCCCGAAAATCACGTTCGTATAGTGGGGTTCGATAGTGGGGTTCGATATGTACATATCTGTGGCAAGACACGATAAACGCACCCTATTTCTCTCTCTTTATCTGTTTCTCTCCTTTATGTTCCCTTCCAAGTTCTCTTTCCTTCCCCACTCCTCTGTATTTCTTGCACCCTCCTTATACCACCCCCCTCTCTCTCTCTCTCTCTTTCTCTGTCTCTGTCTCTCTCTCTCTCTCTCTCTCTTTCTCTCTCTATTTCTCTATATGTATGTCTGTATCTATATCTCTCTCATTCTCTTTACCTCTCTATTTCTCTCTCTCTCTGTCTCTTTCTCTGTACCTCTCTATGTCTCTTTCTCTCTCTCTCTCTCTTTCTCTCTGCTGTTAAATCCTTTCATCATCCTTCTGTCCTCTCCTGATGATCTTGGACCAGTCGAAGGTTTTACTTTTAGTCTGGACAGTGCGTCATCAACCCGCATAATTAAGCCTGCATCACGTTATCAACCCACATCACTTCTTGTTTTCCTAGTCGACTCCTTCCCCCTGGTCTTTTTCCCCCTCCATTTCTACCAAGTGTAAACGGCACACATTGTATTTCTGACACATTCCAGGCATAGTTTGAGTGCAAAAGTAAAAGGAAAAATTGAATGATTTTGTAAGAAAATATCCATAAGAGAATTGAGGTGAGAAAGTACAAGTAACCACCCTCTTCAAGACTATTTTGCCTCCATCATCATAGGCTGGACTGTTTGAGCTGCATATATTTTGTTAACACACAGTATGGTTTGATTTACTCTATAGGAAACTTCTTTCGTTTATATTTTCTATACAATGACGATAACCGTTCTTATAATCAGATCATTAAAAAAATGTCTATTGTGAATATCTTTTTGTTCTAAGTTCTATTTTTGTGTTTTTTTTAAAAAAAGGTATTCTAATTCTTATTGTCATTTATCCTGAAATATTATTATTTCCTTCTGTGCATATTATCAAGGAGTTGGGTATCATTATTGTCTTGTAATGTAGGTCAGTTTGGAAGTTCGCTAACTGATCAGTCAGTAGCCTTATAACCCGCTCAAGGGTCTAACTGGAAGTTCTTGAGTTGAGAAAACACGGGAATACCTACACCAAGGCAAAGAAGACAAGGAGAAAGACCAAAAGTCTCCAGCCCTTCAGTGTGTTTTCTTAACTTTCTGGACAAATAGTTCACCCCTGAAAAGCCCTTTTCTCTGCACAGAAACCACGTATTATGATAGTCTTCCAATTCTGATATTTCTGACTGCTGTACTGTAGATGTAATAATAAATACTTCATATATCCAGGCTTAGCTATAATTTTAGCGTGGATTTTCATCCAAAAACAATGCATTGGCGAGGCAAGCCGTGAGGGATGAAGACAAATATATGAAAGGTGCATGGTTGGCATTAACCCGGGCTTTCACTAAAAGTTTTCTTTGTTTTGAAAGTACTTATGGCTTTCAAACTTTATGAACAAGTATTCCTAGTCGGTGTGGTGGATGGCATTATGTAGATATCTCTAAAACATGATAATATCATCTTTTTGGAGCCAGAAGGGTGTCAATTCTGCGTTAAAGTATATGAGTTATTGTCCTGGTTCCAAACAAGACAATGTGCTTCTTTGAAATAACATAATGTTATTTGTAGAAAGAAAGAATGAAACACACCATTTGTGCAGGAAAAGTGAGAAGGATTGTGAAAACAGCCGAGTACCTGTCAAAGAGAAAGAATATAAATTATGGAAATGTATTATATTTGTTACAATAGGCAAGATTATACATTCCAAAACTTGTAGTAAGTGTATCCATTAGCCTACAGAAAACAAACAAACAAATAAAAACAAACAAACAAAATCAGCAAACACCAAAAAAAAAGATTTAATTATGAAATATTTAGAATTCTTTTCTATCAAGCTATAAATTTCTTTTTATGATTTTACCTCAAACATTTGATTCTCTTTGAGTTCAGAAAGGTTACTAACCGCATAAATCACAATTATTTCAACTTCAACAATATTGGAAGAAATCATCGGTAAAAGCTGTCACAGTTTGTTCTGTAATTTTAAGTTCAAAAGCATTAGAGAAATAATTACTTTTAACTCCAGATGAATATAATAACTGTCAGAAATAAACAGTCGACAATACAATTACCAAGGATATATGTCTTTGATGCAACATATTGATTCAATTTTACAAGCTTTTTCGTAGGAATTTTCATCCGTGAAATGTATTTTGACCGCTACACCAACAGGCACCACGCTTTCAGTCTCTGGGCAGTAAAGCCGTAGAAGTTGTCTTTCTCTTATAATGATCGATCAATGACTACTCCAAAGGTTTGATGTGAGTCCCCCATTTCTATCTATCTCTCTCTGTCTCTCTCTCTCTCTCTCTCTCTCTCTCTCTCCCTCTCTCTCTCTTCATCACTCTCTCTCTCTTCATCACTCTCTCTCTCTCTCTCTCAATGTCTCTCTCCCCTTCTCTTTCCATCTCTCCCACTCCCCTTCTCTTTCCATCTCTCTCTCTCCATCTCGCTCTATCCATCTCTCTTTCTCCATCTTTTTCTCATCCCGTCTCTCTCTCTCTCATCCTCTCCCTCCCTCCCCCTCCCTTCTCTCTCTTTCTCTTTCTCTCTCACCCGCTCACTCCAGAGCAAACATTTTAATTACTCAGTGATTGAGAACTATTTGCATTTTCTTTGTTTCCTCTTTAATAATGATGTGATATTGAGCTGAGACTGGTAGGCAAAGGTTGTACAAGTTCAAAGCCCTTTATGGATGCAGGCAAGTGGAGCTGTACCATCGTCAATAATTGTAACTCGAAATAGTAGGCCCATTTAAAATACAGAAATATCGGTTTGAAAAGCCATCGGTTTTTATACCAACTAGCATTTTAATACTTACTGGAAGAAAAAAAACCTGAAAAAAAATGTTGGTGTTTGCTAATTTGGGTTTTTAGGTGAGTAGTGCGCATTCGCGATTTGTTACATGAGAAAAACTGGATAACTTCACCAGTGTTTTAAAAGCGAGCATTTACACTGCAAAACTCTGCAGGAGTTTTTTTGTTGTTGATTTTTCTTAGTGTTTTAATATTGGTAGTTGCCAAGCAACATCCGATGAAACTCTGATTAGTGAGAAGTAAAAAAAAACACAGGGTTTTTGCTTGCATTGTAAATGCCCCAAAGGCTGAAAAAAAAAAATCAGGAATAAAATGAATAATAGAGGTAGAAAGGAATACGATTGTGGATAAAGCTATCACTATCTGCAGTTGAATTGAAAAGGATTATCAATTCTTGTCACTAATGTCTTCAGAAATAATATTTACACGTCAGCACTATACAATTGTTTCCTGACCATTTTAGTTATCGAAACACGACTGGATAAATCACGCTCATACATTTGAATGTACTTCAAGGACATTAAGCATTTATAGAGTACTGAATTTGAATAGATCAATCACTTCTAATCTCAATCAAATCTCTTAAAGTTGAAGGTAAATGCTTCTTGAAGGTTAATTCTGTATGACGGGATGATTTGATTTTAGTCAATGCCGTAACTTGATTGAAATTGTTAGCGAGCTTACGCTTTACCAAATCGTATAGCACTGTCAGGCTGTTTCACTATCATCATCCATTACAGGGTGTAAAGCTCGTGCTTTTCTCTTTTGGAACAATATCTGTGATCCGAGCTCAATGCATTGTATTTTGATGGAAGAAATGTAAGCAGCACCCTCATTAATTACCTGTGTTTCATTCCATTGTGGTCGCTCAAGTTAAGGTTTCAATCACATGTCTGCTAAGTCATTGTGCCTTGTGTAGAGGCAGCAGACGACACGCGATCACCTTACGCTTTCCATTCCAAACTTATCGAATCAGACTACAAAACAGGGAGGTGTTTGTTTAAAGTTGAAGTCCGTTTTAGGACGTGAAACAAATGTGTTACCCTGGCAAAACGGGGAGGTTTGGAGGAGGCGCGATGGCTCAGCGGTAGATTCGTGGTCTCATAACCGGGGTTCGAAACCAAGTCAATGGGCTCGTGCCCATTGGTAAGGCATTAATCCTCATTACCAGGTCCCTTGGAGAGGACTTAAAGTTGTCAGTCCCCTGGTTGTTGACTTACAAGCATTTACAGCTATCTAATAGCAGTCAGGTAAATAATCATCATCATCAATCAAAGAGCATTGCTTATTTATCTATTAGACTGAAGTAGAATGACAATGGAGAGAGGGAACGGGATAGAGGAGAGCTGGAGAGGGGTAATATTCTTGTTTTGGATTGAATACTTCTAACAAAAGTTATAAGAATAGTATTCTGCAATAGATATAACAGAAGTTAATTCTGTCATTCTGGAAGGATGATCTAGCCAAGATTTTGTAAGATACACTCTGGTATACTTTTTTTCTTTCTTTTATAGATAACTTATGCCTTTGGACAGGGTTGGAATAATGGGGAGAGATTGACTCGCCGATTGTTACGGCTTCCAAATATAACTGATCAAAAATATTCTGAGATATGTCTGCTACTTGAATGAAGTGATAGGCCTATGCTTGAGCTATAAAGCCTTATATATTCATGTATTGATTTATGAATTTCCTGTTCATTAGTCATCCAATAAATGAAGCTACAAAGAACTAATATCATCTGTTTGGAGCCAGAAGGGTGTTTACTCACATTCTTTATCTAAACCCAAAGTTAAAGATAAAGACCAGTTCTGGTCATGCGATTGCATTGTGAAAGAAACGTTGTGGAATCGATCAGAAAAGGTTGATCATCTAGCATATAAGTATTGGTGTGTACTGCAAGGTTCTGGAATCATCAAAAGGATAAGAAATTTGGCCCAGTCTTGGTAACGTTACAAGCACTGTACACAGAAAGATGTATATGGGACTACGCGACCACGTGCGCGATATCTATTTGGTCCCAATAGATATACTAATTTACCAAATATATCAATTAGTAGGTGGTTTCCCGGCAAAATTTGTATCATCACGTATTAGTCAAAACATATTCTTTCACATGATTGGTAATGAGAGCTTCCATTTCATTTTTTGAGAGAGGGGCGTTTCCAAAACTGGTCCTTACCTTTAAGGCCCTTCTCTCTCCAAAAAAATGATATGCCAATATCAATCTTGTTTTGGCTACGTCTTTCCTGCAGTGAGTGAGCTTGGTTGTTTGCTTCGAACAAAATGCGATCAGATTTTTCCTTTAAGGCTGGTATCTTGCTCTGTCAGGAATGTGTGAACTATATTTGAAATAGAATAGGTTCCTGATAATTTAAAATGGTTTCACATGAATGCGGCCTCTCACAGTTGTAGTCACTTTCAGGTTTTGATTGACTGATATTAATCATTTAGTAGAGAGAAGGTGTGTCTTCATCAGCTCAAGATTGCCAAATAGCCCGCTATTTCTGATTTGGGAAATAAGCCCAAAGTTACAAATCGCATCTTCATCAGCTCGAGATTCATGAATCTCGAGCTTGAGAAATTAGCTCGAGATATTTTGCTAAGCGTTCGCGCACAGTGCGAGTCATCAAGCTGGTGAAGACGCACCGGACAATTAGCGGGATATTTTGCCAAATAGCGGGATAGTTTGCAAACTAGCCCAAGATACATGTATCTTGGGATGACCATCTCGACCAAATATCCCGCTAATTGCAACTGTGGGCTGATGAAGACGCAAATTAGCTGGATAATTTGCGATCGGGATAGTTAAAATAGCGGGTTATTTGGCAATCTCGAGCTGATGAAGACTGGCCTAGAGAGAGTTTGAAGGCTGTGTATGTAACTTTTTTTTTTAAAGAGAGAGAGAGAGAGAGGGGTGTATAGGCTATTTTTTTGTAAGCATATTTATAGGCTTTTCATTTATTCTGATCAGCGTTCAAATCCAGGTTCATTTCGATATTTCTGGATTGGGTAGAAATTTGACTTCTACTACACAAGGCATTATATCTACCGGTACAATGATATTACCAAAGATAATATGTTATATTGTACGACATGAAACATACCAGTTACATATTTACTTCACTTTTTACCAAGACTGAGTAATTAACTGAAATTAAGTAAGATTGAGGGCTGCTTACTGATACCCTTTTAGATACAAAGGAAAAGAGTAAATAGGGGAATTTGGTTATTAATTTCCCATTACCCCCATAGTCCTGATAGTTGGTGGACTTCTATTGTCACATACATACCACTAAGCACTTCGCTTGAGCTCTAGTACCCGAATAGCATTTTAAGACAAACTGGTGTCTATTTTTGCAGGCAGGATTGAAATCAAGCAACAAATTGAGTGTTTGAACTAGCAAAATACATGTAGCTAACTAACAAGAACTTGTTTGAATCATCTTCATTGGAAAACAAAACTCTCATTTGCTCAGAGGACAATAGGTGAGGCACATAGGTCATGATGACCACCTCAGGTTTCTCTCCCTTTCCTTGCCCTTCACTCACTACTAAACACTTTCTATCACGATCATTAAGCACAGGTCATTGTAGGCCTGGCTTCATCAGACCAAAGTTGCAAATTAACCCACTATTTTGACTAGCCCAATCTTAAATTAGCCAGCTAATTTGCATCTTCATCAGCCCGCAGTTGCAATTAGCGGGCTATTTGGTCGAGAAAACATCCTGAGAAATCTTGGTCTTGTTTCCAAAATAGCCCTATTTGGGAAATAGCGGGCTAATTTGCACCCGACCGAGCTAGTTTCTGATGAGCGTATCGGTCTGGTGAAGACGCAATTTCGGGCTTCGGGAAAATATCCCGAGTCTGAAAATAGCAGGTTGTTTTGCAACTTCGGTCTGATGAAGACAGGCCTTGTTAGTCTTTAGCCCATTGCCTATCAAAGCCTCTAGGAATAAAAGAATCTATTTGAATTAGTCCGTGGGATAACATGCTTTGTGAGTTTTGTTGGATTCTGTGAGAAAACTGATTTTATTTCCATCTTTATTAGAAAGTGAGATTATCTTCAAGAATGCTTGTAACAAAGCAATTAATGAGGAGGGAGAGAGGAGGCATGAGATGGAGATGAGATTCTGTGAGAAAACTGATTTTATTTCCATCTTAATTAGAAAGTGAGATTATCTTCAAGAATGCTTGCAACAAAGCAATTAATGAGGAGGGAGAGAGGAGGCATGAGATGGAGGGAGGGAGGGGTTGATTTGGGGTGGAAGGGGCGGGGGGGCAGGGGCCATTGTAGAGATGAATACATGTTTGATAGAGAAAGGTTGGTTAATTATCAAGAAAAGTCCCTCTAGTATAGTTGGTAAACTGATTCAAATTTCTCATTTTCACCCAGAATTCTCTAAAAGTCTGTAAATATTTTCTAGAACCAAATAAGAAATTGCTGACCACAGTGGCAACACCGCGGTGTCAAATGACCCCGGGTCGCGTGTCTCAGAGTCTTAAAGGTTGACACGCATCGCTCCAAACAATTACGTCGAAACGTGTGGCAATTTTCAATTAACTGGGTGTAAATGGTGTGGGTTTTATTGGCGTGGATAAAGAGAACCAAGCGCTCCTTGGCCCATTGTATATAAGCTCTTATTGTTGGCACACTGTTGACCATGTAGTGGACGTACGATGAACCTTGGTCCAGCGTGGTGGGCAGAATTGGGGTTCTATAATTACCCCCATTTCTTTTGGCTTGGGCAGGAACGTGGTGGAAGGGGGAATGAGAACAATGGAGCAGTATGACTTTCAGAGCGATTACTTCTATACCCTAGCCGGTTTGGGGGAAGTCATATAATGGACGGGGCAAGCCAAAGGTACTGCCCTGATTAACTTTGATAGTATTCAAGAAATAAATGATTGGACAAGATTAAAACTTAATATAAGCAGCCCCTTTCTCCCTCTCTCTTTCTCCTCTCACTCCTTTAGCTGCAAGGGACTTGTAGGCCTACAGATCAAATCATATTACACCCCAATTTAATAATACATTTTATGCTGAAGCACATATAGTAATCCTATATTCCATTAAAATTTCACTCAGGGTTTATGATATCAAATTCATCGTGAGCTTCTTACAAGCTATCTATCCGATATTGCAGGAAGAGAATTCTTGTAAATCTTTTACAAAATGGCTTCTGTATTCCCATTCAAAAGATTATTTCTACTTTTATTCAAGCAAAGTCTAGGATGGCCTGAAATTTGTTGATGGAATTATTATTCTTTTTCTTATTGTGTGTACTGTAATAAACAAAAGCCTTTTGTGAGTGGCTCAAAACTTTACACTTGAAATTATTGAATTGTAACAGACAACACGTAATTTTCAATAGTTCATGAATGTTAATTCCTTGCTATGAAAATGGCTCTCATAACAATTCAGGAAAGTTTCACGTTAACATTTCTTGTTTTTTCGGTAGTCGGATTGGAGTGTTCGGATCGGAGATGGAAAATCCGACCAGAGTTGCAGACACATATTCGTTCATTTGATAAACTCATAATACAGTCATATATATTTCTCAGTTGCTCTCATTTTTTTTTTAAAGGGGATATGATATGTTATCTTTCAGTAGTGGTGATGATAGTTTAACATCTTTGTACAGCAGTACCGTTTATATGAACACTTCATAAAGATGAGCTTATACTTCTTTCTTGAAAGGGAATTTGATATGGACTTTTCTATGCTGTAGAATTTTATTATCCTGGAGTTCAGCGCATCAGAGTTTATGGAAGGCATCTATGACTTGTCTGTCTGATAGTTGCATTATATCCTCCGCTGAGAGACAGAAAGGCATATATTACAGTAAGTCACACAGAGTTAAAGAGAGGATTGAGTTCTGGGGAGAGGTGAAAAATAATTTGTGAGCGTTTTCATTGTATTATGCAAGTGTGGAAGAACATCAGAGAAAAAATGTCCTTGAAAAGCATGGCTCTTCAAATGCCTTCATATTCTAAATATGACATGTAACGGCTTAAAAATGAGGACCAACGTTTTTATGCCACATTTTTGTGTATATAGTCCCATATACATCTTTCTGTGTACAGTGCTTGTTACTATTTTCCAAGATTTGGCCAAATTTCTTATCATTTTTATGATTCCAGAGCCTTGCAGAACACACCAATACTTATAAGCTACATGATCAACTTTTTCTGATCGATTCCACGCCGTTTCTTTCACAATGCAATCGCATGTATAGAACTCAACCTTATCTTTAATTAAGGAATTTTTAACAGATTTACCATCTGAATCGCCAAAGTTATGACAACTAAAACCGATCCATGACTCCATGACGAATGGTCATAATATGAGTAATCCGTGTTTTAAGTTTCTTCTATTCTGGCTGATTATTTCTTTTAATGTTTCTCTTTGTGGGTTGAACCGTACGGTAATTGAAAATGCACAGGAGGATTAATGGCATTGTAGGTAACGAGAAGATTAAAAAGTAGAGTAGAAGAGAGAGAGAGAGAGAGAGAAAGAGAGAGATTTTAATCTAATCTATAGTTGATATTTTGTGACAGTATTTTATCAAGATGAATGGGAGTGATTATGAACTTGGTTTACGGTGCCTTTATGATGATGATGACATTGATCCCTTTATACAGGTAGCGGTATGTTATTATGAGTATTATACTTGGAAAGTAGGCCAAGGCTACATTTACAAGAGCATATACAGGTAATAAACCCCTCAAAAAATAAGTTTGGAAACTCAAGTTTGATTGATTGTATCTCTCTTGTCATTGCATAATTATCCCTTTCCTTAGTACCATTAGAAAGCATGTTTATTCCTCTTTAAAATGATACCATATTTGTTTTAATTATGTAGCCATGAAGTGAGCAGTATTTGAGAATAAGGGGTAGGGTCAAATGTGAAAAGTTGCAAAATGCTCTGGTTAGCACTGGTATTGTTACGCAGCAGCCCTTTACTCTTCAAAGAAATAAGAATGCACAGCCGAACAAGAGCAGTGCATTTTGCAACTTTTCACTTTTGACCTTGCCCCTTAATTTGATATAATTTACATTTCTTGACTGAAGAATCATAACAAATAGGGTATCATCTTAAAGAGGAATATACACACTTTCTAATGATATTAAACATAGCGATGATTATGCCATGACAAGAGAGATATAATCAATCAAACTTGAACTTCCAAACTTTTTTTGAGGGGTTTAGTTCTATGAAGGGGGAGGTTCTCACAGAATTAAAAAAAAACGAATTAATTGTTCAATATTATAAATAAATATCATTATATATTTGTAGTGCAGCCTGTGCTGTTTGTCAGTCTTTATACATAGATAGATAAATTATATATTCCAAAAGTTTGAAAAAATGTATTGTATTACCAAATTATTTGCCTATAAGCCAGTTTTGCTGTAAACATAATTACATTTTGAAAACTCAAATTTAGCTTGGATTTGGAAAATTTTGTATCGAATAAGTGATTCATAAAATGAGCTTTCATTGGTAATTAAATAGTTATGATAAAAATGAGTAAAACTGCTGAACTCTTTCTGATATCATAAAATGAATTGCTTGTACATATACATGTACATATATCTTGTATCTTGGAGAATTTTCAATATCATCATTTCATGAGCAATGCTTATCAGAAGTGCAGTACTGTTTACAGTAATATTTTAAGTACAAATGGAAATTGTTGAATTTGTGCTTTAAATTTTTTTAATTTGCTTATAAAATAAAAACTATAGATTGTCATTCAATCGCTGAAAGAGAAATCGCCTTTTAAAAACTCCTTTCCAAGGACTGCCTTGTACACCTTAGCTTCTTATGCAGGTGGTTTGTGGACCTCAACTTTGACAAAAGTACAATGACATTTGATATGATGGTTGAAAATTGTTTTCAAATTCCAGTTTGGTAAATCTGTGAATGCATAGATCCTTCTCCTAAACGACTTCCAGACCATTTGAAATTGTGGGTGTTCTTCCTCTTCAGTTTTTAATTCTCTTTCTGTAATTACAATCAAACCATTTATTGTAATCTTCTTTGTAAAGCTAAGCTTAATCCCTCCAAATGAGAAGAGATATGAAATTGGAGCCCCTCCCATACCCTAGGGGGTTGACTCAAATGTCCGTACTGATATCAGACCATGAAACTAAAAGTTTAAATTGCCTTTTTTTTTTGCCTTTTTTATATTTTTTATAACGTTATTTTCTCATTCATTCAAGCAGAGTCCTTACCTGTTCTTTAATGGCCCGTTCAGTATCTCAGAAAATATATCCGAAACTCGTTTTAGAAACGTTGTATAAAGAATCATTGTATAGCGCAGGGAAAAAAATACACGGGGGCTCGGTGCGAATTTGCCCCTGAAAGTCATAAAGGAGCCAAAAAAAATTTGCATAGAGTTCAATGCAAAACAAATTAAAGAGTGTTATTTTCATACAAGCAAGCTTGAAAAGTAGCCCCCGAAATGTTTTATATATTTTTTTCCCTGGTATAGCGAAAGGAGTGTACAGACTAGAAAACAACATCGTTTAAAGAAACGTCGTATACAGAAACTGGTTATGACGAGGTCAGTTGACATGATGACAGCTGGCCAATCATCAGTGTGCGCTCACGATAAACCCCGCCCACGTATACCATTTTCTACGATACAACGTTAAGAGCAGGACCCTGATTCTTTATCAAGTTTTCAATCGAAATGACGCTCAAACAGGTGTTTCACTCTACAACGTTTGGTTGTACTACGTTCAGACTAGCAAAAAATGAATTGCTAATTGTATAGCTGTACGATGAATGCTATTAGTCTGATTGGAGGGTAAAATTGAAGATGTTGGAATCATACAGGGTCATGGAAATACTTTGGAAGTGTGGATGCTCAACATTAACTATGAATACTGGGGTGCAAAGTCTTAAAATGAAGTGGCAGAAGTGCACGATAGCTGTGGGTGCATGCGAAAAGGCAATTTTCGTAATGTAACCAAATTTATGCATTTGCCTCGATATGAAGTATGTCATTCAACTGTATGAATAATTGTATTTCAATAGTCAGAATGTAACTTGCATACATTATGTGTTGTTAGGTAGGGCTAGCCATAATGTTTGTCCTACCTAGCAACAACTAATGTAAGCAATTTGCATTCTGACTATTGAAATACTATTATTTGTATGAGGTGAATGGAATAATTTGTATCGAGGCACTTCACAAAGGCATACGCATTAAATTTGTTAATATTACGAAAATAGCCTATTGTATCATTCCCCTCATAAAAGAATGTTGGAGCCCCATGAAGTTCTCTCTTCTACTGCTGTATAACAGAGTGCACTCGATCATGTCTATTATTTTCATTAAATTGAACAGACATCAAAACTGCTTTCATTTCAATTCATTGAATTATTCAAACAAAGAACAATACAATGGAATGAGCATCGACAATGAAATTGGCAAGGAGTTATAAATAGGCCTTTTGGGAAGGTATATGCATGGGGTCTGAAACAGATACGTTTTGTCAACTTCCTATAAAACCGGATTTAAAAGGATCAAATTTGGTTAGCATGCTGCAAGAAGGATCAGAGACATGGTACCCCTGTAAGGATTTTATTTGGCTCCAGTGAGGATTCGATCGATGGCGACCTGGGTCCTCCAAGAAGAGCTGGTTGCCATCAAAGGCCAGGCTAATATTATCCTTATCCTTACGGTAGACCTACTGGTAATTAAGTTTTTTTGACAGAATCTAAGAATACGGAGTTTGTTGTCCAAAATTTGATTTTGATTTGATAGTTATATGTGGATTAGGTGCTATACTGTAAAACTCTCATATGAAGCGTTATTTCTAATGATTTTCACATCCTTATTACTTTTCAATAAGAAATTATATTATGAATGAGACCTAAATCACTCCATTGTGCCTAGATGCAAACTTACGGGAGACTCTTCACAAGTTAAAACACAGTTATCCCGGTTCAAAATTCTTTTATACCTTACAAAGAATGCATGTTGTATATTTTTAGTGTGACACAGAGTAAATTTAAATGCTTTATAAAAGCCAAAGCAACAGTGGTGGAGAATAAGACATTGGCAGACTATTCAGCAGATATCAAGTTGTATGGTCATATGAAACAAAGATTCTTTTTAAAATGGTCTATGATTTATCATTATTGTCACAAAAGAATCTTTCTTTCTGGACGAAAAAAATGTGACGTTTTGATGGTGAATTATTGCAGCAGCCATTTCAGAGATAAAATAATTGATTGCATATTTCATAAAAAGTTGAGAGAAAGAGAGAGGCAGAGCTTTATAGATATGATTTGTTTATACATGGACTTGAAATCAATGGATCAGTTATCTTTAATGGCATGCTGTTTAAATGGGTAATTTACTCCACAAGGTATTCATCATAATGTTATTGTCCATTCCATAGCTTATACAATTTTCTATCCCTATGGCTTTAGTTTAGATAGATGAGCTGCGTTTGATATTCAACTATTAAACAAGATGAATTATTACAGTAGTGATTAAAGGCTAGGAGTAAGTGACCTCTAAGGATCTTTTCTCAGGACCATTTAGCAAATTGCTTGCTGCGTCTACCGGTAAATGGGCGGAGAAATCAAACTGGGCGTCACCAATTGCTCTTTTCTGTTCCGCCACGTTTCAGTCCACATTCCTTCTCCCTTGTAGCTAGCGTTCCTACTTATTGTAACTAACTTCTGGAAAACTTTCTAAAGGGACGTAATTATCTAGGATATAATAGAGATGATTCATACAAGTTGAAGGATATTATAGTTGGGATATAAAATATACTTCAGTATAGGTGTATTTTTTTCATCAATATATGAAAAATCTTTTAAGGGAATTCAATTACAGAACATAGGAAATTTGATTAAGATCAATTTCTGCATTTACAACGTTTTTTAATGAAATGCAATGTAGGTTTCTATCCATATAGACACATGTAAAATGTAGGTACTGTATGCTATTTTCACCTTTAATGATAGTAACACTATGTATGAACTCCAAATCAGAAGTCATGCATCATTTTGATTTACTTTTTTTGAGTGAAATTGTTTTACAAAACTTGAACTTTTCTCCTGTTTTTAACCCCTTCCCCCTCCTGTTTAAATCTTTGTCTTTTACTTTCGCAATTTTATGTCCCTCTTTTCACCCCTTTTCCTCTATCATAATTTTGACCTCTTTGCTTTATCTCTGCTTTTATATCTGTTTTCCTTGCTCCTTTATC
Organism: Mesocentrotus franciscanus; assembly: GCA_037976565.1. Lineage (NCBI taxonomy): Eukaryota > Metazoa > Echinodermata > Echinoidea > Camarodonta > Strongylocentrotidae > Mesocentrotus > Mesocentrotus franciscanus. Next base: position 18,009,180 of record CP137682.1, read on the forward strand.
CCTCTCTTGCTCTTCCTCTCTCTCTCTCTCTCTTTCTTCTATAGGTAAAATTATTTTTGTTACCTTTGTCAAATTTATGCTTAAATGCCTTATTTCTCTCTCTAGGCGCATTTATACTGTCAAATACCTCATTTTGAAAAATCGCGATGTTTCGCGCACCCGTTTACACTTGTGCCGAAACATCACCGACTGAGCTGCTCAGCGATGTTTTGGCGTGTTTTGGTTGGTAATGCGCATGCGCGGTCTTCCCAATGCAAAATGCTCGATCCATACACAGCGAGTCCAGCACAAACAGTCATGCACGTATAACGGTACGTGTGACTATATGGACTACATGTCATCGTTGATGACATTGCCTTCGATTTATTCCCGAAACAACCGTGGGACATAGAATTATGAGAAGATATTTGGAAGAGAGCTTTGATATACTTTGATTTATCACGTACGAAAGTATCGATCTGGTGTAATGACGGAAAATATGAAAAATACTGAAATATTTTCAGATAGAATAATTAAAAAAGATTGCGCTTTATTTCGCTCAGTTTTCGCATATTAAAACAGGGTTTGACAACTATTTGCAATATTTATGAGTTAGAACAACTCTTCTTCTTCCATTTGACATTTCAATCATTTCATTTGGTGGTTTCTAAAGCGAGATTTTACAGTTTAGCTGAGACTCTTTCGTAGCGGTTCAGCGTAATCAAGTTGTTAACTTTATGCAAATAAGGCTTCAAGGACGAAAGTCAGCCACGCTCCTAAAGTCACGTGACAAACCTCGCGATGTATCAGCTGCGAGCGTTTATACTTGCCAAACACGCCAAAACACGCCAAAAGATCACACTTCGGTTTGGAATATTTCGGGCTTGGCATTTTTGCTGGTAAAGCGTAGTTGCCTTGGTAACATCACTGAAACATCGGTATCAGGCTCCGGTTTGGCATTTTTTGGCGTGTTGGATGACAGTGTAAATGCCCCTTCTATCTATCTCTCATTTTACCATGCAGTGAAAATTTTGTACGTGAGCTTGCACTAACAAATTCTTATGAATTACTTGCTTCAATTGAATCGGACACAATTTGCACAAAATATTAGAGTCATATGGTGAAAAGAAGTCGCTTCAAATTTGATTTGTTTGATCTAGGTCATGCACTTTATGTTTTGGGCCAAAAATATGATTTGGGAATATGGGTATGGATCCCCGAAGAATTGGGTATATTTTGGGGTTTTTATTGTTTTATTTTCTTGGTGAAGAGTTAGGTCCCACCAACAGACTGGACTATGACATTTGACCCCTTAATGGTTGTCCGATTATTCAAGGGAAAAGAGGGAATTGGGGGGGGGGGGTTTCAATATGATTTGTAACTCAATTACCCTCCTCTCTCTCTTTCTCCTAGAAGTTTCTTATTCAGAATCAGATCATGCACTGGTTAAAAAATTGAGTCCAGGGAATTTTTTGTCATTTTACAAAGAATTTCTCATTATCTGATGACTTCTCCATGTTATTTTCCCTTTGATAACCCCTGATAATTGTATCCCTTGTAGAAGTCTTAATAATTTTGTTTGGGAAATTCCCTAAAAAAATTCACTAATGGGAGTTGATGTTTGAGAAGCAAGCTGAACATGACTTCAACATCGAGTGTCATGGCCACCCTCCTGACGTCACTCGATACTTCTCTTTAACGTTTTAGTTGTTTGTTACAAATGAAAAGGAAGCTGAAACATGATGTAGATGTAGAATGTTGATCTATTTTATTCATGTGGAGTTTAGATTGACCTACATTTTATTTGCGCTGAAACCAGATTATGAATGGCCAGGAATGAATCCACGTAGCGTTTTATTTAAACAAGCTTGTGTGAGAACGTACTGTCTGCCGAAAGCCAGAAAGGCGTTACTTCTGTGTTTAAGGATATGAGTTACACCCTTCTGGGGCCAAACATATGATACTTGGAACACATCATGAGTCTGTTAGTTCTATAAATGGATTACATGTGTAAAGTATGGGTGGTGGAAGATTTGAGCGTTTGATGAAGAAAAAAAGAGCTCAGATTTGCTCATGACATTGATGGGTGGGATGTGAAAGCAGTGCAAAGGTCCTCCAAATGCTTTAAATTATTGAACTGAGAGTGAAGGTAGAGAATAGTGAAGTATGAAATGAGAGACAAGAAGATATGTTACAAAAGAAGAAAAAGAGGAAGAAGGAGCAGAAGAAGAAGAAGAAGAAGAAAAAGGAGGACGAAGAGAAGGATGAAGAGGAATGTATATACAGACAAAGGGCTAAATTGTGAAAGATAAAGAATAAAAATCTAGTGGGCAGATGACATGAGAAAGAAAGGGGAATGGGTTGAGAAGAAGAATACAGGGTAAAAGAAGTTGACTTGAAATATGTTAGGTCACACTTTTGTTTTGGAGGATGATTTTGATAAATGCATAGCCTATGAATTCAGAATTTCCAGGCATGGCACTCCCTCTATATCTCTCTGTCTTTTAAAGCCTGTCTGCACTAGTTTGGCCAGGAGGGATTAGACCTCCCAGCGTGGTCACTGACAGGTCATCAACTCGGCTCTCAATTAACATAAGAAAAAGAGGATCATGGGGGACCAACGGGCACCACTTAGGCATTGTTTTCTATATAGAGGGAGCAAGTAGTGCAGTGAGGCTTTAAAGAACTCTAACCTTCAGTAAACCAAAGACAAATGTAACCATATTCCAGGGATATATATCAAATTCTTTTTTCCAAGTTCATTGCTACAATCCTTCGCCAAGATTTAGCAGTAATTTGGGAAACATTGTATTTAGGTTGATAATGAATTGTTTTTGTGTGAGTGGGATAAGATATGACCTCAAACCAAGGAGTTATAAATTATAACTCCCTGCTCAAACCAGGTTTTCCTCATATTGCAACGGAAAGCAAGCTCTGGGATGTTGTGTGCCGGAAAACTCTTAAATTGTGTTGGAAAAATCTTATGACTCTAAATTACTTCCAGGGATCTTAGGGAGCATATGTGAATGAATGGGTAGTATTCTTTTGTTTGTGAAAACTGTTTACATAAAGCATATTAGGATATATTCACGCAACATTGTCAGTGTCATCTGCTGAACATAGATGTCAGGTATTGCTGTAGTACTATATTATGTGAAACATAGTGAAGGGTTAATTTGAAGATGGTGACAGAGCGACAAAGAGACAGGCACTGCTTTTGTATTCCTTGTTTTGTCCAGAGCAAGTAGTATGCTCTCTAGAAAAAGAGAGAGTGAGATAGAGAGAGAGAAGAGAAGGGAAGTAACTTGAAGTCTGCTTTCTGTTATTTCTAAACCAGCTTATAAAGAAAACTTTCTCTTCCTTAAACCCCTTCTTTAGACTTTAAGATCTATGCCAAACATCCCTCTGGCAAAGCATTGTTCGAAAATCTTGTCAAATTTTAGTTTATAGATGGTCAAAGGTTTTGGGGTGTTTTTTTAGTCTTTTGTATTTAAAAGTATCTGACGTTGTACATATAGAAAATGCAATAAGAATTTAATCAGGATTCAATATTATTTTCAATCTGATTACAAAGAAAGTGAGATTGCACATAAAGTTAAGCGGCTCATAAGGGTGTAGCCTTTGCGGACGAAGCTTAGAGAGGGTTTATCTGTAACTTTACCTTTTGACGCATTCTTCTAAGTTATGAACACCTGCACCTGAGAGCTAGAAAGTTTTGATTTCATATTATTAGCCCCTGTTCTTATGCGACATGGTCGACTTCTAGAGGGGGTGGGGGAGATTTACGGTAGGTCTTACCAAAAGCTCATCATTGACTTTGGACTTTCATGCTAGTAGGTGCCAATCAAGAACAGACAGTACTTCAGCGCAAGCATGACCAGGGTGGGGAGAGCTTTAGGGTGAGTCTGAAAAGAGATGGAGAGGGAGGGAGAAAGACAGGAGGGGGGACAGAGAGAGAAAAAGAGAGAGGGGGAGAGAGAAAGAGAGAGAAAGTGAGAGAGAGAGAGAGAGGGAGAGAACAAGAGAGAAGAGGGTAAATTATCAGAAAATGTGATATAGCCCGTCATGAATCCTGTATTGTTCAATGAAACCTCCAGATATTTTAGCTACATATTATTTTCATTTGATATGAATGATAGCTTTTAATATTTGCCTAACCTCCACCTACCTCCATGACCTCATGTAAGTTTTGATAGTGGACCACTTTGAGGAATGCTAATTTTCCATATATAGAAATAGACTTTACCTCCCCTCCCCTTCCAAATAAAAAAAAACATCTCCAAAACAGAAAAAAAGAAATAAGAGATCATCAAATAAGCTGTAGATTGAGATGGATCCAAGATTTGGTGAAAATGGGGAGGAGGTGGGGGGGGGTACAATTATGGACAGTTATGTATTTTTAATGAGCTTTTGTGTACTTGTATGCCATTTCAAGGAGACTTGAACTGGTTGTCCCCTCCCCCTCCTCCTCTAAATTAGGTCACTGATTAACAAAAATGATATTTTTATATTTATTAAAAAAACTGATATTTTTTAGTCAGAGTCACAATCTTGGTATTTCGTCTCGCTTCAAGTTCTCACAATTTGCCTCGGCAGTAAAAAAATCAAAAAAAGTCTGACCTTTCTTATTGTTTATTTCACGTCCTATGAACGATGAAAGCCCCATAATAAACACAATGCAATGCATCTAGTCTCTAATTAGACCTTCTTCACATTGCACTTTATTGCTAATAGAAAATTCAGTTCAAATCTTTCCCAAAGCACAAAGATACTATAAGCACAAAGATACTATAAGCAAAGCATGGGGACTATTTTAAGTATGAAACATGCCTGTTACAGCTCTTTTTTAATCACAAAATTCAGAAGAACCAAGCTTCAAACAAATAAGAAGATTGAAACGTAGTTGAGATTGATGAAAAGTAGTGAGGAGTATGTTTGAAAGGTTCAATTGCCCTACAGTGAACCATGCATAAACAAAGTCTCCAAAATTGCTTAGCATTTTTTTATCAAATTGGCTCTTAAAGGTATTGTCCTAATATTGGGAAGAATTTGAAGAGTGATCTGTGGATATGCCCGCTCCAGAAATGACTTGTGTCATATATATTGGTGAATGTAACATCTGAAGTTTTGAACATTATGAAATTATTCTTTTAGAAAGTAACCAATATTGGAATTGGAGAAATCAACATTTTTTTTTTGTGATGGATAAATTCATATCTGTATCTTCTTCTATTATTAAACCTTTTGGGTTAATATTAATTTGCTTTTTGTTCACTAGGATATTTCCCAAGGCTTACAAGATTATTTTTCCATGTGCTCTCCATGTGACATGTAACTGTGGTAAGCTATTAAACCTGAGATTTGGGGGTTCAATCCATTGGAAATCATGCTATGAAACCATTTGCATTAGGTTGAAAATGAGAATACAATACAAAGATCACAGACAGTTTTGGAAAAAGTTAGCTCAAGGGCAATTTTAATATCCCATTAAATATCATGTTTGGATTATACAATATGTCATTGAAATTTTCACAAATTTCAATAGTTTAAAGTACAAGGCTATTGAAATTGTCTTATATTGATTTTCGAAAGTCTTTGCGATCTTGCTATACTTTTTTTTCCGGATAGAGATATTTTCCATATTCAGGCATGAAAATCATCTAAATGTATCTGTTTGTATTTATTGTGTGTCCAATCAGCAAACTTACCTTTAAGAAGGAAGATTGTTTCTAGATATTCAACAATTTGTTGAGATTTGCAACTTTTTTTTAAAGAGACTGAGCCAACTGTGTAGTGATAACAAGCCATAGATGATTGGTCTAATCCCAGGGGTCTATCTCATCACTTGCTTGCTAAATTTCAATCTGAGAGCCATCAAAATGTGACCACTCCACTTTTGGACCTATAAACAAATATTGAAAATGCACTTTCTTATTCTGTCATTCTGTTTGTATTTATTGGGTTTCAAATCAATGAACGTACCTTTAAAAAGGAAGATTGTTTCAAAATATTCAACAATTTGTTGAGATATGCAACTTTTTTTTAAAGAGACTGAGCCCAACTGTGTATTGATGACAAGCCATAGATGATTGGTCTAATCCCAGAGGTGCATCTCTTCACTTGCTTGCTAAAGTTCAATCGTAAGGGCCATCAATATAGGATTGTGACCATTTCACTTTGGACCTATCAAAAGCAATATTGAAAATGCACTTTCTTATTCTGTCATTCTGTTTGTATTTACTGGGTTTCAAATCAGTGAATGTACCTTTAAAAAGGAAGATTGTTTCAAAATATTCAACAATTTGTTGAGATATGCAACTTTTTTTTAAAGAGACTGAGCCCAACTGTGTATTGATGACAAGCCATAGATGATTGGTCTAATCCCAGAGGTGCATCTCTTCACTTGCTTGCTAAAGTTCAATCGTAAGGGCCATCAATATAGGATTGTGACCATTTCACTTTGGACCTATCAAAAGCAATATTGAAAATGCACTTTCTTATTCTGTCATTCTGTTTGTATTTACTGGGTTTCAAATCAGTGAACGTACCTTTAAGAGTGAAGATTGTTTTGAGATATTCAATAATTTGTTGAGATTTGCAACTTTTTAAAGAGATTGAGCCTACTGTGTAGTGACGACAAGCCATACAGCCTTTTCACACACGGGAAAAATTCTTTAAAGCTGATTAGTTTAAAAAGCTTTAAACTAATCAGCTTTAGATACAACATCTTTCACACACAGAAAATTTTGGTGCGGTCGTTCGAGATTCACTGCTCTGTCACTGCTCGTAAATGCGCAATGGCCCTACTGAGCGTTTAAACACGTGTTTAAACACGTATATCCGTTCACACACAAAATGTCAAGCTCTCTAGATACGCACTTCGTACCTGCAGCCTGGTTTGAAGGGCGTATGAATCGCGACTTCGTATCTATCCGAACATCGTGTAAACGCTTTTCACACAGGGAAAATTTTCTTTAAATCTCTTTAAAGCTGTTGAGTTAAACAGCTTTAAACTAATCAGCTCTAGATACGATGAATTTTAGCTGTGTGTGAAAAGGCTGTTAGAGCCATAAAAATAGGGTTGTGACCACTCCACTTTGGACCAATAAAAAAATATATAGAAAATGCACTTACTTGTTATTTCATGATACAAATGAATTTAATTTACTCCTCAATTTTCATAGGGTGCGTTCAATCGACACTTTTTCACCCTAGCTTCACGGTTTTCAAAGACGTTTAGTTTAAAACACGGTTGCGTTCAAGCGATTTTTCGTCGGTCGTAAAAATAAGCGTGTTTAAAAACACAAACATGAAACGCTGAAAAAGATGCGTTTTGTATCATGATTCTGCAGAATCACGGTCGCTAAAATTCGCTTGAACGAACGGAGATCTCAATCATGATTCTATGACGTCGTTATCTGTTATATATATTATCGCTATCTATTTCTATTCTTCCTGAGCGAGAATCAGCGTTGATGTAAAATCGCTTGAACGATCTCCCGCAGTAACCGTGTTTTGTATCGACGTTTTGATTTGTGATTCATGTTTGTGATTCTAGCTTCAAAAAAATCGCTTGAACGCACCCTTATACATGTAAGTAGATGCCTATGCTCCCAGATAAAACACGACAAAGGCTTTTTAAACCTCTCCCTAAATTCCTTTATATCTTATGTTAAGGTATTTGTGATGCGAAGACAGTGACAGGAATACTAATAGGTGTCATCCTATGATCACCTCGGGCAATGACATCAGACTGTCGTCATAGTTACAATGGGTCATGAGATGGAGTCTAAACATTCTGGTGTAAAGAGATACCGCAATGGGTGGTATCTTAGAAATTGGTGTTACAGAGAAGAGTGGTAGTGATGGATGGATGGATCATGAAATTTATTGAATTTGGGTCTTTTAGATTTTATTTTTAATTTGAAGAGTCTCCTTCTTCATGCGTATTCCTTTTCTTCCATTTCTTCCATTTCTTCCATTTACCATCTTTTTTCACATTTTACTTCATTTGTATGAGAGCAGAAAAATTAGAGAAGCAGAATGGAGAATGGCAAAAGTTTGAAATAAATAAGACCATTATGAATGTTGAAATATAAAAACATTAAATCTATGCAAATAAGTGGCAATTTGGGTAGTGGATTGTGACTTAGTCATGGACAATTTGGACTTGGTCCAAGTTTACTCTACATAGTTTGCTGCAGATGAAAAACGAAGAAAACAGTGAAGAAGAAATTTTCAAAAGATCGTGATCTATAATGACATTGATGAGCATGCCTATTGCCTTTGTGCTTGTATAAGTATGAAATATAGTAAAAGAAAATAAAATCCTTGTATATCATTTATCCAGAGCCAGAAGGACGTTAAATCTGTGAAAGAAACGTTGTATCAGAAAAGGTTGATCATCTAGCATATAAGTATTGGTGTGTACTGCAAGGTTCTGGAATCATCAAAATGATGAGAAATTTGGCCCAGTCTTGGTAAAGTTACAAGCACTGTACACAGAAAGATGTGTATGGGACTACAAGAACATGTGGCATAAAAATCCGTCCCGATTTTTATGATGTTACATGCCATATTTAGAATATTAAGGCATTTGAAGAGCCATGCTTTTCAGGGAACATTTTTTCTCTGATGTTCTTCCATACTTGCATAATACAATGATAACGCTCACAAATGATTTTCCACCTCTTCCCAGAACTCAACCTTCTCTTTAACACCCTTCTGGATCCAAACAAACAAATCATATTATTTGCATGAAACTTCTTTGTACCAGTTATTGATTTAGGGTGCGTTTATGCTCACTTTTGAAGGCAGAATGAGCGATTTGAAACGCTCATCGTAAACGCTCATCGTAAACGCTCATCGTAGGTGTACTGTTTATGCTCCCCTTCTCCGGCTCCTTCAGGCAAATTCGGGCTCTGCAGCTGGATTCGCAAACCTGCACTGCGCATGCTACGTTGAACCCAGGAACGTCATTTAAACGCATTTACAAATGATTGTGTGTTTATGCTTCCCCAGAAACCGTCTTTTTGGAGAATCGCCGATCGTAAACGCACCTTTTTGTGAGTTTACGATCGCGACGATCGCCGTTATCGGTGATTCTACGAAAATGAGAAAGGATGCAACCGTGTTTTGAACTAACCACGTAACAAAAGCCTCATTCTGGCCAGAAAAAGTTGAGCATAAACGCACCCTTAGATACCAACCTTTTCCCCATCAGGGGTTCATTGTTTCGCTGATGAACCTAGCAGAAAGACGCATTTTATTCATCACATCTCATTGACTGATAGGGTTTAATAGCCAGAGCTAGGAGCTATCAACCAGTTAATGTCAAGATCAGTAATGATCTCTTAATGACTTTATTTTGATGCGAGTATTGTAAGCCCTTAACCTGATAATATCATTATGTGATTATTGTGATATTCATTCTGTTTGCCTCCTGTCAAAATCCATTTTCAGGCATCAACTGAACCGGACTCCCCAAACACAATCTTTTCTTTCAATTCTGAGCTGCCATGGTATTTTTTCTTTCTCAGTTGCCCCCAATCCTTCTGTTTAATTTTCTTACCTGCAATTTAAAACAAAATCATGTTATGACACCAGTTTTTAATTTTGTGATTACTTTTTTTTTATAGCTCATCTTAATAAAAACATCTCGTGAATTATTTTCCTTTTTTCAATCTGAAGAAGAATGGCAAGCCTTTTGTCCTCTCAAAATAATTATAATAATAACTAGATTCTTATATAGCGCAAAATACTCTAAAGAAAGGTCTCTATGACTATGCACTTTACATAGTAGAGTAGAGTTTTGAGAGCTAATTACAATTGCAAATATGGAGATGTTTATTGAGATACAGTAAACTACAAATAAGTGGGAAAATGCACAATATGCAACAGAATAATTTGAGAATTAACAAGTTATCAAATTATATTTAATTATAGGTCTATATAATTAACTAAATGACATTTATAGAGAAATATATGATGAAAGTAATAGTTATAATACCACACTTGTGCTGTTGGAACCAACTACAACATTGTGAGTATCCCCCTGTCCACACACAACATTTTCCGTGATTAGGCGTGATTAGTTATACCGTTTCGCGATAGTTATACCGTTTGCGATAGTTATATGATGAAATTGTGTGTGTAGACGCTTACTAACGATACGTCGTATAACCAAACGTCGTATAACGAAACGCAGGTTTGGGCATCGTTTCGAACTAGAACTCAATAACTAATCACGCCTAATCACAGAAATTTTGTGTGTGGACGGAACTAGTCTAACTGGGCGGGGCTTAACGTCGGATCGCGAGCGAAAGGACACCTGACCTCTCATTTCCGCTTCCATTTCATGACCGCAGTAGCAAACTGCGCACCTATACAACATTTCGCTGTAGAGTTTTGGGATTACTTTCTTGTGTGTGTGGACACCCTGGAATTTATACGATGATTCTTTATACGACGTTTCTTGTGTGTGGACACCCTGGAATTTATACGATGATTCTTTATACGACGTATCGTTATAGAGTTTCGGGATAAATTGTTTTGTGTGTGGACATGCTGTATGAAGTATGATGTATGAAGTGACCAGTTTAATTCAGTATCAATGAGAGCTATGGTCTTATTTTCTGATTAGTTTTACAAGGGAAAGTGAGTGGTACAAAGGTCCATTCTTCTCTGGACTCCTGGAGAGCATCTTGAGTGATGTTCATCAAATACTTCCTCTTTACTATCCAATCATGATGGAATAGACAAAGCTCATAACCAGATTGCTGGTTGCTTCCACACCACATCAGGGCATAAACTTGTCTCATGATCGTACATGGATTTTTTTCGATTAAACTCCGGATAAACCTACCATCTACTGAATGGACCGGTTTACTAACATATTCAAATTTATGAATGTTTCTTTCCTTGGTACCTAGTGACTAGTTATTCCATTAACCTGTTATTAATTAATAAACTACAATACTAGGAATCCACTCTCCATACATTATTTGTTGCTATGTCGGGCAAGCCTCATGCAAGCTTTAAGGTTGTCGAGAACAACCTTTGTTTTAAAGTATGCATAAAATTTGAATATGTTATTAAATCGGTCTATTCTCTCACTATACCTTAGGTTTGATAGAGGGGGCACCCGTTTCCTATAGGCAATGGGTTTTATTGCATGTATTAGTAAATTTCAATATGTTTTCACACCGTATCAGAATTTTACCAATTATAAAGTTGTATGATAATAATTATAATAATATTCTGTTCTTTTATAGCGCATATTACATTGTAACGTTCCCATGTACTTTCAGAGAGCTTTGAAAATTACTACCCTGACTATATAGCCTGGTAGCCAATATCAGCGAACAGTGCATTTCAAAGAATAATCCTACCAGTTACCCATGATACCTAGACCGTAATAGGGCAAGCTACTTTCCCTGAAAATATAACTTTGAATCTGAAAATCATTATTTCAGATCATATAACAATTGATGTACATTTAATTTGGGGTATTTAGCAATATTTCTAAACACGCTACTATTATTAATCCCTTTTAACCATGTTATCAAAATATTTCATCTGAAAAAAAACCTTTCAAGATAACTCTGTAAGTTTTCGGAATTTCAAATTTGATCTGTGCTGTTGTGTGAACAAACTTGTTTGGTAAAAGACATTTCTTCAAATGGACAACTGATTACAAGTCTTTCTTTCCTGCACCTATAAACAAATTAAATTTGCAGCCTTCTCTCAGTGTATGCCAATCATTATTTGAATGCTTAACCAATTACCCCTAGCCATATCCACTACTTTACTCACCAACGAGATACACACATTTAGTTTTTGATGTCTGTTTTGTCACAATCAGTTTCTTGTATTCTCTGACCCCAAGTCCATTTGACAAATCCTTTTTCCTTGTGTCAGTTGTCAGTATTTTTAACCGATTTGTTGATAAGAATTTTGTTGATATAAATTTAAAGTATTGAAAGTCGATTCAAATTTGAAATGCGAAGTTGATTAATTTGAAAAATAGGGTAAAGTTGATGTGAAATAGAGAGCCCATTTTCCCACATGCATCTTTTTTGTTCAAGATTTTATTTAATTTTTTTGTTAAAATACATTTAGTGTGTAAAAGTAAAGAAAGAAAAAAACTGACACAAAAAATGAGACGTTAGACTGTTTAATGCACAAAGTTGGGGAGGAAACAAAGTTTTTTTAAATAGTTAATTTGTGACACAGCTAAGGAAAGGAGGGAAGTTGAACTTGAAACTGTCAGAGAGCAGTGGACTAAACCATCCCTTGAGTATATAGATGTACATGTAGATGGTGTTGATGAATTTATCAATTCCATTTTCTAAGTCAGATCATTTTGAGGTCTTTGTTTGGGGGCTTAGATGGATTTATAGGACAGATATTTTCTCTCCGCCTCATTACCACTAAGCTTGTAGGTAAAGGGACTGCCCTTCGTACTGGTCAAGTTTGTAACTCTATTCCTTTGACCTAGGAGACTGATGACCACCCCATCTGCTAAGCTGTTAGGGGCTGGGAGCATTCATACGTTAGCCTAAACTGTGTTTTACATGGGCTGAACCCAAAGCTCAGACTCTATAAAATGGAAACGAATAAGTAATTGGAGCAGTTTCTAGATGATAAACTTCATGTAGTGGTTGTGGTGGGGGAGGGGGTGCTGCTGGGTGAATCCAGGCTTTAAGTGTAGGGGTAGTGTTGATGTTTGAATTAGGTTTCAGGTTAGGTTTAGGGTTAGGATTAGGGTTAGTGTTGGGTCCAAGGGTTGAAGCGAAGAATTCAGTTAGTGTTGGAAATTGACATGGAGCAATTTTCGCAGGAGCAAGTGTCTACAACCGAAATGTATTATTGAGACAAAATTCTGTCCTTGAAACTCAACCATAATGAGTTGGTTAAACAGAAAAGCACTTCCCTTTTTTCCATTTACATGTTACACTTTTATACATACTAAATATCATGAACTTCAGGTTTAAAAATGTATAATTGAAAAATATAAGCCGACCTAGCTACTTGGTATGATTTTAGTGATAATTGTAAGAGAAGTTAACGTTGACTTTGATTCTATGTAAGTGTGAATGGGGTCTGGTGTCTAAAGTGAGATCACATGTGACAGGAATCGTATTCCCTTCATTAGACGTTAAGCATGGACCTGATTTGTTTGTTTCATAATCCATACTGGTCAAATGGGATGAAAGGTGCGGTGATTGCCAGTATAGCCGTGGGATTCAGTCCTTAAATCAGCAGTGAGATATAACCATGGCTTTTTACAGGAATGACTTTGCTTATATTGACTATTAAATAACATAGCGTGAGGTTTCATTGTTATGAGTTTAATACATCACTTCACTGGGAATGCAGAGTGTGGGTCCAAGCCATCACATTTTGTTCTTGACCACGCATTTTATCTTTATTGCTCCTCTCCACCCAGGTGACAAATGGGTACCCAGTAGGATGCAAATGTTACTGTGAGTTTGATTAGAATAGCTCATACATACACTTTTAAAAAGGTGACTTGCAGGAATGCTTCCAAGTGAAGTGGAGAATGTGCACTCTAAAGTGTACAACTGTAATTGAATAAGGTGTTTTGCAATGTTTTAATTTGCTTTGGAATTGGAACAAGGGTCTTTGGTGTCCAGACTAGTGGTCAGTGTCATGGGACATCCCCGACCATCACATTGACCTCTCCATCATAGCCTGACAATGACATAGAACAAAATGGTCTGAGAGTAGATGCTTGCTGACCAGACGCTAGCTGACCAGTGAGTGATGGATAGAGGTACACAGCTTAGGATCATAGGAACCCAATACGAGTAGGAATAATTGCAATATGGCTGCAAATTACATATGGCTCATTTCATTCTACATTTTATGAGCAGTTACATTCATCTGTGATTGCATGTCCTACATTGGGGCATTAAAACTGCAAGCAATAACCCTCAATTTTGTTCTCACATTCCTGATCAAAGCTTTGTTGGAAGTTGCTAGGCAACTACCCATAAACATGATTAAAAAGACCTAAAACGAAAAATCCACCTCTAGAGTGTAGGTGTTTTTTAAACAACAGCAGAAACTCCACCAGTTTTTGCAGTATAAATGCTCATTCTCTGAACAATGGGGAATTATTCCGGTCGTAGGTCACGTGACTCTATGCACACAGAGCAGCGACATGTGCCTCACTAACAACAACAACAAAACACCTAGAATAACGCTCCCTTGAATAGCCTGAGCGGAACTCTCTTCCCAGTGACGTTACTCTGTGGAGATTGCATCACTGAAGATCAATCAGCAATCACACACTACCAGGGGAAAAAATACACTGGGGCTCTGCGAATTTGCCCCCGAAATGCAAAAAAGAGCACCCCAAAATTTGTATAGAGTTCAATGCAAAACAAATTAAAGAGTGTCATGCAAGCAAGCTTGAAAAGTAGCCCCCGAAATTTTTTTAATGTTTTTTTCTCTGCACACTACTCCCTAATCTTGAATATCGCTTGCCAAAAATGACATTATTTTTTCTCTTGAAACCAATTCATGCTGACATTCAAGCATTTGTATTTAAAGTCTGACTCTACCGTCATGAAGCAGTGCATATATTTGAGTATCTGGGGCAAAGGAGTGAAAAATGAAGTATGAACATTCCAATTGATAAACCATTGAGATTAATACAAGTCCTTGTCTGATGACAGTTCTATAAATGCTCTCCAAATCTGACTGACAAAATAAAAATATCCCTTTGACTTGACCGCTGAGGTTTTTCTTAGACGCTATGGGTTCAAAGACCTTTGGGCTACTTATACAGGATATTGCCAATATCATATCGACATACCTTACATATCAGATTCTCACGTGTTGTTCTAGTTTTGTATTTCCGAGATAACACCAACTTTTGCCACCAACGTTGTCCGATTTTTGTGTGTGTGATTCATATCAGAGAAGTTGACCAATTTCTTAAATATAGAGAGAGAGACAGGGGAGATTATGAATTTTCTCAGACCATTTTGTCCATGGAACAATCAGGTGAAGTTTTGAATTTTTTTAAAAATTATTGCCATTTCTATTTATGCTTTTTTCAATTTAGAGAAACATTCATTTCATCAATCCAATTCTCTGGTGTAAAAGCCACCAGAATTTAAAAAGTAAAGAGATAATTGACAAATAAGGATAATTTTGGCAAAATATGCTAGGTTTTTACTTTCTCAGTTGCAATGTTGGATAGACTTATTTTACTTCAATTTTTAGTTCGCTAAATATGACCTTTATTCCTTGTCCCTGATTACCTAATATCCTAATTTATGATTATTTTCTTTCACAACATCCATGTTGTCATATCAAAATTATATTTATTTTAATCTGCTGGAGCTAATTTGTGTTTAAAGAATAAGTTTCAAGTTTTCTTTGATTCTACCCCACTTTATTTGCAGAGCCCTTTTGTTTTCTAGAATTATATTTGAGCAACTACAGAACTATGTGCTTCTTAGTTCTTTTTTTAAAAAGTGAATATAGTACAATATGTTACTGTAATACCAATGCAGTGAATGCTCTGAACTTCACACTCAACCATATCAGGTATGAAATTTCTCGTAAATATGGTTCGTTTCTGGTATCATGTTTTTAAAACGATGTTTTGTTTGTGTGGGGAAAATTTGAAAGGCAATACCACATCAGACTCAGTTTACTTGAAATGATAACTGAATGCCAGAAAAATGTATATATATATATATTGCGTTAAACCGACAGCTTGTGTACATATCAGTTTTCCAAAGCAGGTCAGAGTTGAAACTCCCTGCTAGTTAAACCGTTTAATTGACTGTAAATCTGTCTGAGAGGAAAAAACTACAGAGGGAGCTTCTCTTGCAACCAAATTGGGGTCGAGAGGGTGGAGTACAGAATAGCCGATTTCGACAAATCTCATCATTTTAACGATGGCGCTACCTTTGATGTTTACTTGGAAAGGTGTCAGATTCGTGATGTGCTTGAGTTGGGATCAGGGTGGGTAGGGGGGTATCAACTTACAATATTTGATACTTGATGTATCAAATAGCTTACCAGTTTGCCCATTGCTTTTTTAATGCAGCTAAAATATGGTCTCACATTATCCACTCGGTGGTCTGTTTCTGGATAGGTTGTTGCATTTACTTTAATACTGTAATCCTGCCATCTTACTCATTGCATGTCATTTACCTTCTTCAAGATACTTTATCAAGGTGTTTCATATTTTAGGAGGCATGTTAAATATTATTTGTGTATTTATGGATGTTGAGGCGGTTAGAGTTATTGATATCGTAAATGAAAAAATGGTAATGTTTATAACGATGGCTTCCAGAGGGGAGGGGGTCCTTATCCAGCTTGTGGTATGTTTATTTTCAGAGGTTCATGGAGCAGGCATTAAGCTCACAAATACTTGTTCATGTAAAAGCAATCAATCAAACAAATGTATCGTACTGGAACTTTTTTCTGGACTATCTAGAAGATATTTCAAAGAATACGACAACTCTTTTTCAAGTCTTGCAACTATTTTCTTCCTTGCTTTTAGTTGGACACTATTTTGTTTAACCCAAGAAAAGATGTAGTCAGAGTGAAAAAGAAATAAATTGAACAAATGACAAGATATTCACAGATCTAAACTACTGGAGTTGAACTAGAAACTTGGGTAATTTACAACATTAACATTGCTCTTGAAAAATTGAAACTCACAATTAACTCTATAATTTATTTATTTATAAATAACAAAATATGCATACCTGTCACAATGCGAATTACTCAGTGGCAGGATATAAAAGTCTTAATTATTCAGACAAGCTATTCACCCTGGAAGACGAAATATATTAATCAGTAAATACATGTGGAATGAATTTGTTGATTCTGTGTAAGCGAGGAGTATAGAGAATCTGTTCTTACACAGCACAGCAAATGGTTAGGAGGAGGTCATGTACTACCAAGACCTCTCATTGGCTGAAAGCTTTCATCCAATCAGTTTTCTCTCTTTATCATTCCTTAGAAGCTCCTCCCTTTTCACTAGTTACTACACCTTTGTTATCACTGTGTCTATTACCCCCCCCCTCTCTCTGTCTCTCTGTCTCTCTGTCTCTTCTTCTTTTTCTTCTTCTTTTTCTTCTTCTTCTTCTTCTTCTTTTTCTTCTTCTTCTTCTTCTTCTTCTTCTTCTTCTTCTTCTTCTTCTTCTTCTTCTTCTCCTTCTCCTCCTCCTCCTTCTTCTTCTTCTTCTTCTTCTTCTTCTTCTTCTTCTTCTTCTTCTTCTTCTTCTTCTTCTACTTCATCTTCTTTTTTTTCTCCTAACTCTCTTCCTCTCCCTCTCCATTTCTGTGCATTTTCTCTTTGTATTTTTTGTGTTGGTCAATGTTATTTCTTGTTATCCTCCACTTATTTCATTCTCCTGCTCGCTCCATCGATGCCCCTCCCAAGCGCCCGTCCCCCTGGGAAACAGGCTAGCCAGCCAGCCAGCCATGGCTCTGACTGGACTTGAAGCGTGCCCAAAGTTTGTCTCAAATTATCACAACGCAGAAATATTACAGCTTCAAATACCGTTTCATTTCCATTACTCCCATTCTTCTCTTCACCACCAGGCATTGGTGTAAGATGAAAGATCAAAGTCTTTCTACCGCTCCTTTCTTCCCTCCTTTCTCCCTTCCTCCCCCCTCTGGGACCATGACCAATGGTGATTTATGTAAATGCTCCACTCTAACTCAAAACTCCATAGAGTCAACAAAGCCTCGAAGATGTATTATCTGAGAAATATGTAATACTAATTGGAACAAGTCGTAAAATATTATTTTTGAAAATTGGAAACAGTGTTCCATTTTTTTTTTGGGGTGGGGGTGGGAGTGGGAAGGGTATGATTCTTTTAAAGTCCACTGATTATATGTATGGGCACTTTTTTCAGATCAACTTTTTATCTGTTTTGTGGGGTCACTTTTCAGTTTTAGTGTTGGATTATTTTATCTGGTTTGATCTACTTTAATATACACATTTGTATATCAATCGTATATATTTGTGAAGGAATTCATGTAGTCTTTAAGTTTATATCCTTTAGAATGGTACTAGGTGATTTTATTAATATCTACTCACATTTTTGCTATGACATGAGTCACATGAATAATAAATATATATAAGCAATGTCATTAATTTGGAAACACTTAAGCTCTTTTTTCGAGAACAAAACACCTGCAACAGTCATCTTCTTCATACTAGTGATTCTCAAAAAACAGTTTCTTACAATTACTATGCTACATGTTATTCAAAATCTTGTTTAGGGACATTTCAAAACAATGAATGTACAGATCATATTGGAAAGCAAACCCTCCCATCTTTGTTAGATACATGTATTCCTAAATACTCTTCCAATTGAAAATGAAATGTCAAAAAAGAAATCTGAAGTTTCAACAACAACAAAAAAAAAACATTGTTGGAAAGTTTCAAGGAGAATGTTTTTTTTTTTCTTCAAATTTGGTCATAAAATGCACACTTACAAAAGTGGTAATTTTTAGTGCTTTAAACAAAGTGTGTATTGTATATTTCATAAGTCTGAATTATACCAGGATTAAAGTAATGATTTGCATTGATTATCATGAGATTGAACTCATTATTGCCAATGATGATGTCTTATAAAATAGTGCAAATATATTTTACTGTGACATTATGAGTTTTATGATGATTATTACTGATCTCTTTCTTTCTTGTTTTGTTTTGTTTCCTATGGTTCTTCTTTCCGTGCTTCAACTTGTGCCGTGACTCCTTATAGGTAAGTTGAATGTATTTGAATACATAGGAAATATTTGCTATGCTGAAGTCGGGGATAGGACTTTTAATGAATTATTAATGGTTATGATATTGATGAGGGTGATGGTGATTATGTTGGTGATGATGATGATGATGATGATGATGATGGTGGTGGTGATTATGATGATGATGGTAATAATAATAATGATGGTAATGATGATGGTGATGGTAATAATAATAATGATGATGATGATGGTGATGATGATGGTGATGATGATGGTGATGATATTGATGAGGATGATGATGATTATGTTGGTGATGATGATGGTGATGATGAGGATGGTAGTGGTGATTATGATGATGATGGTAATAATAATAATGATGGTAATGATGATGGTGATGGTAATAATAATAATGATGATGATGATGGTGATGATGATGGTGATGATGATGGTGGTGGTGGTGATTATGATGATGATGGTAATAATAATAATGATGGTAATGATGATGGTGATGGTAATAATAATGATGATGATGATGGTGATGATGATGGTGATGATGATGGTGATGATGGTGGTGGTGGTGATTATGATGATAATGGTAATAATAATAATAATGATGACATGATGATGGTGACAAAGAAAACAATGATTATGATGATGAGAGTGGTGTTGGTTATGATCGTAATGCATCTGTAAGGATTTGTTGTGAGAGTGGATCAACTAAGCAAATTACTGGGAACATTATTGGCAGATCGACGGAGAGAGAAAGGGGGCGGGTAGAGAGAGGCAGATGCACAGAGAGAAATAGAGGGAGAGAAGGCATGTGAAGGGAGGGGTGAGAGGGAGAGGAGAGATATAAAGAGATCAAGAAGGGAGGGGAGGGGGAGGGAGGAATGAGGGGGATAACATAAATAAAGAGAGAGAGAAGTTTTAGATAGAGAGATGGGGTGGGGTGGCAGAATAATGAATCATGTTAAACATTTATTTTGAATTACAGTACCTGGCAGTGATTTTTGAATTTTTATTTTTTATTTTACTGTTTTACCAATCTCTTTAAAGTTTTCACAAGCTAAATCTCTGTTTCCCTGTACTTTTCTAAACTGCTTGGAATATGATCCCTTACACTTGACCTTTAATGAGTGCAGTCTTGGGCATATTGTTGGCTATCTGGACACAAACACAGAAGGGAAAGTCACTTTTTTAAAAGACATATTGTAAGTAATCTTCTGGGGATTTAGAAACATTTTGAAATCTGGTGATGAACTTGGAAGATAAGTTGCGAGTATGGAAACAAGAGGCCTCACAGGGGAGTATTTTTTTGATTAATTATTTGGTAAATTCAAGGTTCATATCATCACATGTGAAATGGTTTCAAACCCTCTTCTTTCACTGTACCCACCCCACAAATCATATTAATACCTGTTTCTTACATACCACTTAACCATTAAGTAACGAAAATGCTTACTGTATTATTAACCCGGTCACTGGATTCAACTACTATTTGGCACATTACAGTGTACATTCTCCACTCCCTGAGGAGCAATCTAGCTAGTCCTCTTTTTGCAATGACGACCTTCGTCATTGCCTTGTTTTCGTTCACATTCTGCCCAATTAATATACTTATCCTTATCGTCCGGAAATCCCATTCGTTTTGCATGTAGTGCTTGTTATTCCTAGTTAGGTGCTTTCCTCAGGTCCTTTTCCTTTCAAATTTCGTAGGCGTAATCTCTGATATCTCATCAAGGTCACCTACTTTTTCGATTTTCGAAATCACTCATGCATAACCATCCAGGCGCCATTTTGTCCGTTTCTGGTCCATTTTAAGGCCTTTCTTCATTCCTTCCTATCTCCACTATCCTAGATCCTACAAACTTCTAACAAATTCCTTTAGATAGTCTAAGAGATGTTCTTTCATCTGCGACATATAACTTGACCTTCAAAATGCCATCTTCATAGTCAAAATTCAAATCTGAAACCGACTCCGTCAACAATCTCTCAAATTCTTGAAAAATAGACCCCTACAAATCTAAAAATTGCAATAACTTTCTTTAACCAATTCCGTTCCGTCTCATCTTCTCGCAGTATCTTTATTTCATAATTGCACATAGCCATGCCAAATTTTACGCTCCAATGACTATGCAAAACATAAATAGCGCCCTCTAAAGTTCTGGGAATTGGCTTTCTTTCTGTGGCCGTATCTCCATCATGGCTTGGCAGACCCGTACCCTTTTTTGGATTTAGATACTTGAACATATGCCCTTTCCAGCCATACACAAAATTATATACCCTAACACTGACCGACTTTGCGAAAAATGCCCTCCAAATTCGCCATTTTCAAGAAATTTGAGAAATAACTTCAACTTGCTCTAAATTGGCGATCTTTATACCTACATCAATGAAACTTGGCAGACATATGTATCCATATACGTGACAACTGTCTGCCAAGTTTGGTAAAATTCGAACGTGTCAGCGCAAAGTTATCAACAAAAATGATGAATTTACTATGCATTACGTAATAGCGCGTTTAATGCGTGCAATACATTGCGCGAAGATAACAATGGTGTCAAACTGACCGTAATAAAGTGCCCTTTCGAATGATACCAAGTATAGTATATGTTCACACAGAAAATTGTGAATAAATCGCATTTAAACAAAGGTCACTACACGAATTCCGCCGAGTTTCCGCCGAATCTAACACGTATCGGCTATGACATCATTTTTTCAGACTGCTTTTCGCCCCTTAAACGTCCTTTTTTTTCCTTGAAAATTTGCAGTGACATGCCGAATTGCAATACGCAGGGCACCTCGTGGCTGGATTTTTGAAATTGGTCAATGGGGCCATTTAAGACGCCATTTTGTCCTATAAATCTATTTTACATCACGTGTTTCGATAGGATTATCATAGAAAAAAAGAGAGTTGTTTACAATAACAACCATGAAATCCTCTTTCTAATGATACCAAATACGGCCCATAAAGAGACATAAAGAGAGAGAGAAAAAACAATTTAACTCCGGTCATAATACAGATTCTGTACGTTTTCCGCCCATGCATTACACGCATTGTCTATGGGGCATATTGGGTTCACGCTTTTGGTCCCCCAGAACGATCTTTATTTTTCTTGTAATTTTACAGGCACATTCTAAGTGGCCAAATGCAGAGCATCTCGAAGCCTGATTTTTAAAATCGGTCAAGCATGACATTAAATGCCATTTCATAGATCTGCATAACTAGTCCGAAAGATGCTCTTTCGTTTGACACGTAGAAACACGGCGTCATTGCACGCACATCGTTCTGACACGATTGCATTTCTAGTTTACGAGTGCGCACATGCTAATCCAATCGCATTGACCCTCGCATCCTATCACTCAGGTTGCCCATTTATCCCCTGGGTGGAGAGGAGCAATGTAGATAAAAATGCCTTGCTTTAATAAGGACATTTAAGTGCCTGCCGGGGCTCAAACCACTCAACTACAACACTTCTACCTGTTAATCATCCATAAGATGTTCACACTAGAACAATTTAAATATCATTCCATGCCTGCATGCCTGTACTTATTGAACCAGTGTGAACAGTGTAGGTCAATGTGATGGAGTGCATTTCTTTCTAGTGTATGTATGATTCTCATGTATCATGGAAGCCGGGACAATATGGAGATATGGCCAGAGATAAGTGGAGAAAACATTTAGATTGGAATATAGAATCTTGTTGAAAGTAGAGATTAAGGGTCATTTATATAAGATGTTATCTTCAGTTGATTCTATCATGCGATGGTTTGTGATGTGGAAAAACAGACAGGATAGGCGAAAGAAAGAAAGAAAGTTGAAGGGAATAAGGGAGAGAGAGAGAGAGAAGAGAATAGCCTTCAAGCATGCAGTGCTACCAATGGAGCAATAGAATATTTTCAGTTTTCTTTTAAAAAGCGATAGAGCGTAGACATGATAAGGAATGGTGTTGAAAGAGTTACAGAGGCTCATGTTACTTTACCAATGGTATGAATTTGAGTTTGAGATATTTTAGCATTGTCAGGGGGATTAGCATGTTGGCATTAAGATATCTTGATTTCATATTACTGGTACTTATAATCTCAGGCTAATATCTCACTGCTCCACTGGTCTCTGGTGACTTTCTGGAAATATTTCAAGTTAGCTTGATGATGGTGAAAGACACCAAATCAAATATCTTACTTACTCTGTAGATTTTATTTTCAAGAATATTTCTATGAATGGTAAGAATTCAGTTTCTTTTTAAACATATTACCACAGTTTTTTAATAGGATCTTTCTGATTTTTGTTGTCAGAATTTTTTTTTACTCCTGATTATAAAAGTATGTTTTTCTGTGAAGTTGTTGTAATCATTTCTTTTTTTTCAAAAAAAATTATAGCAATGCACAAATTTGTTTAATTACAGTAATCATGACCAGGTCCATGAGCCTGTTCTGGTTCAAGGCAGGTTTGTGCAATGAAACATAAAATACAAAAAGGAAAGGAAAATACAATAATGGAATTTATATCATAGTGACTTTTTATCATTATGGAAACCCGGACTGCTGTATTGTTATGATTATATGGTACTAGGCTACACTGAGCCTGTGAAAAAAGTTGACTGTAGCACTCCACTGTGTGTTCTATAGTTGAACAAAGCAAGTAAAGGGTTAAAGAGACACTCAGGGAATTAACCTTTAAGTAAATTGATGCATCTTAAAGGGAAATCCAACCTCGATAGCTAACTAACTATGCTAGAGGAAAGCAGAAAATCAGAAAAGTAGACTGGTGAAAGTTTGAATGAAATCGGACAATAAGTAAGAAAGTTATTTGCCAATTTGAGATTCACTTAGACTTCTTCTCAAGTAATATTTCTTAATCTAACCCTACCACTGAGGGTATTCTGTGAAGTCTATTTAAAGTTTGGTACCCTGGAAAAAAGATGAAAATAATTTGTTATATTTTATTTTATTTAATGAATAATAAAGTAGGACTATACTTGATTCATTGTGTACACAAAATAATAGTAATGAAAGTTATCTTTTCACAAAGTTTTAAGATGGAACAAATAAAAATATGGAAGTTCCACAATCCACGTGGAATAATTTATTTTGCTTACGTGCATTAAAATTGTCCCTTTATTTTTTGTAGCACTAGATTTTCATTGACATATGGTCTAAAAGGAGAAATAGATACATTGTCACATGTCAAAATGGGGAGTGGCCGGGGAGAGAGATTCAAGTTCATATTTTAAGCTCTCTGACAACTGAGATATATTGTCAACTATTTTGGGTGCCATACATCTTATATTTCATATTTTCATTTGACTCTTTTTCCTAGTTGCATTTTGTATTACTTCGTTGTATTTTACTGTGGCCTGGTTGAAGTTGTTGAGAGGTATATTTGGGGCGTTGAATTACAAGGAATTCAGAGCATTTGTTTGTGGATTAGTCTAATGAAATAGTGTCAGTCTCAATGATGGGTGTCTTGTTTCATGCGAGTATGCTCGATAGTGTCTACTGGAATTTAGGCAGGCGGGAGATGACAGAGAAATCGCCAAAATATGCATTCTGACATTTCAATGGAGGGAAGGTCATTGTTTTGTTGTCGAGATTGAAAACAAAACTTAGACCCGTCTTGACATTGGATGTCTGTACAGAATACGCTTCTAGATTTTCACTTGGCTTTGTACGTAGAAATTGAATTGAAAATATTCTTGTAAATCTTTATTAACCTGTTTGAATATATATGTGTGTCAATTTATAAAGAAATTACGTCTAACAGGTTCAATTTAGTCAAATTTTATTGCTCCTATGGAAATTAGTAACAATAAGATAAGGAACAATGACCAAGTACTATTGCTGTTCATTACTTGACAGTTAGAAAACCAGCAATATTTGAAAGGATATTCTCAGTTTTATCCAAAAAGGATGTTAAATTTGTGCAAAATGTGTTAGATTTTGGAAGGAAGATCAAAAGAGGATAGAAAAAGCGTAAGAAATTGACAAATAACATGTAGAAAGTGAATGAATGTTTAAAGTTTATGTATGAACAAGGACAACTCCTTGGTTAATTCATTGGTATGAATAGCTGGTTTTCCGGGGTAATTTTTTTTCATCTGACTTTTAGAGAAGTGACTGTTAAAGATCAAGTCGTAGACAGTGATTTAACGTTGATACAAGTCTTCCACTCACTTCCCATGTCCGAGGGCTATTTTTCCCAGACCTCTGGAGCCAACACCACTCATAAGGAGAGAAGAAGAAGAAAAAAACATCTCGTCTAAATGAACTGATTCCCTTGGTAATTCAAGAAAGTTCAAACCGTGGGTGACTTCATCCAAACTTTCCTCTTTCTCTCTCATCCTCCATATACACACGCCACATCCATGAAAATCTATTCTGTCTTGCTCTTTATCAATCGAAAATGGAATTGAAATTGCCCAAGGAAGAACGTGCGGCCCTTTCTTTCTCTCTATCTTGATCCAGAGAGGAGTGTCTCATCTCTGCAGAAAACTCTTCTCTAGACAGACCCTTACCCAATGTTCAGATTACCAAACTCCATTGTATAGCTATACAATAAGTTGTTACCTTTTTTTCTAGTCTGAATGGCATCTAAAGAAACGTGTAATGAAACATCATTGTAGTGAAACGCATGTTTGAATATCGTTTCAAACAAAACTTCAATAAAAAATTGGGGGCCTGCTTTAGTCTGAACATCATATCATACAAAAATCTTATAAATGGGTGGGCTTATTGAGAATGTGCACTGATGATTAGCAAGCTGTTGTGTCAATTGACCTCTTCAATATTAGTTCTCTTATACGTTTCTTTATACAATGTTGTTATCTAGTTTGTATACCCCTTTCATTATAAAATGATTTTTTATTGACGTTTCTTTATACAGGTTCTTTATAAATTTACTATTGTGTGAACATGCTAGTACTTTCTATCTTTATCTAGAGAGGTGTGTCTCTTCTCTGAAGACAACGCTTCCCTAAACCCTAAATGGATAGAAAGCAGGATAACCTCAAAGTATAAGAATAGTGTCTGCTGTCCTGCTAGCAAGTATGGTACAGAACACACCTCTCCTTCCTTTTTAGGCCCCTTCCCTCCTCTCTCTTTTTCTTTCATTCTTTCTCTCTTTCTTTTCTTTCTTTCTTTCTTTCTTTCTTTTCTTTCTTTTTTTTTCTTTTTTTTTTTTCTTTCTCTTTACTTCTTTCTTCTTTCTTTCTGGATTCATTTAAATCTTTTGTTCTCTCTCTTGTCTCATATAGGTCTATACCCTTTCTTTCTTATCATCAACTTACACTGTATGCCCCGTAACCAAGCAACTAGTTGTTATTAAATATATCTCCTTGGTGGTGTTCACAAAGATCCTAAGTTGAACTTATCTCTAAGTTGGACTTAAAAATTATGGAAAGCCATTAGCATCTTTGAAAATATTTTGTAAAAGTTATTTTATAAGGCATAAAATGTTGATTAAAATCATTCATATTTTCTATTATCAAGGAGATTTCATGTTCTTGATGTGGAATTTATGGAAAGTCTAAAATACTTGAATTTTTGCTTTTGAATATATTTTATTTGAAGGCTACAAATGGCTCTCCATAATTTTTAAGTCCAACTTAGAGTTAAGTTCGACTTAGGATCTGTGTGAAACACCCCCTGGTATTTTACAGCTAAAAAAAATTCATGATACCATGACATCAGATGATATTCTAACTTCTAAAGCAGTGAATAATGTGTCTGTAGCTGCATTTATGCTGCAAGTTTTTCTCATATTCCGGAGATTTGTCGAAATCCAAATTGAAAAACCTTTAAAAAGAACCTGAAACTCCTACGTTTTTACAGTGTTAATGCTCGCACTCAAAAGATCGGTGAATTATTCCGGTTTTGGTGAGGTGACCCTCCTCGCTTCCGTGCTAATGCATACAGAGCAGCAACAAGTGGCGCATGTGCACAACTCACAAAAAAAGGAGAATATGCAAACACTGTCGTTTTTCTGGGTTTTTTCCAGTAGTGTAAATGTTTTACAAATTGGTTTTCCTGCATTGTACGGGCCTTGTATGTGATTTTAGTGTTTAATGTACTGGAAAATCACGCTATTAATGATAGATCTGCAAGGACAATATATCTTTGATATTGGTGAAAATAAACAAAAAAATCAAAGAAATCTGTATTTTAAAAGTTTGTAATGGTCTTGTTGTAATGGTCTTGCCATAGTTAGATTATTGTTTATTCAGGGTATGTCTGAAATACCAAATCATATTGTACCCTCCAGTAATAATTACATCTACCCAAGAAGGGTGACTAAATTTTTGGCCAAATAACCACTGCGTCTATTTAATAACCTGATGGTTTGTCTGTATTCTTTGTTCAAGTCAAGGCAACAACAACATTTTATAGTACATGTTCAAGCCAGTCAATACTACACTCTTGTAGAACCTTAGAGTAGGATGTAGATATCATCCACTCCAAAAAACGCCTTTTATCTCATCAAGTTTGTATTTCAATTCATTGCTTTTCAATTTACCTCTTTTCTTTATTTGCTTTTCATATACATGATCATGTATCTTCAAACTATTATCATTTAGAGACAAATTAAAGAGTCTTGATGAAGACTACATATCCAAATGCAAAGAAGATATAGTTTTTGTCAAGGTCTTCTACTATTGCCTTAGGCTTAGCAATGAATTTCCCAAATAATATCCTCTCTAATTTAATACTGCTCCGAAACTTCTACGCTGATGATGGCAGGCAAACAAGGATCAGATATCAGACAAAAATTTGCCCTCCTGGGTGTCTAAAAATTGAAAAATAGTTTTGTGTTTTTACCTGGCATACTTGGAATGAGGAGAATATTTCTTGCTTACCTGTTGACCAGGAGAATAATCATCATAGGATTTTATTTCAAAGCAATACCTAGCTGCTATGCATAGTATGTATAGTTCTTTTTCCCCCTTTTTTTAAAGATTGGTATGGGGTTCTAGCATATTCCGCTTCAGAAATGGATACCTGGACCTGTCTTATTACTCTTTGTATACAGATAAATTGAATTTGAAAGTTTTGCAAAGGCTTATATGGAAGATTTTTTTCCTCAAGATAATGATGGCATATCTTAATAGATTAGATAGTTCCCTGAACAGTGTTATACAACTTTAAGTTTAAAGATGTGGAATTCAGATAATTTGTAGTTCTTTTTTTATATAGATTATCTCCCATTCAAAATAAGCAAAACAAAACAAAATAATAAATCAATTTTAGATACTCCATGAAGCCCTTCAAGCATTTCATATTACAGTGTATTGAGTACAAATATGTTTTCAGATTTGAAATGGATATACTTGCTTGCATTAAAAGAATGTTGCCATAGAAACAGGTTTAGTAATTACACTTCACTATATGCAAACCATGAATCTTTCCGCAATGTTTGAACCAAATGTAAGAATGAAAACAGATAGCCCCAAATAGCTACAAACTGTCAGTTGCCAGAGTAACTTTGGATACAGAGGATTACAAATACACGGTTCCAATACACCTGTGCAAAGTACCGACATTTTTGCCTCTCTATGGGGTTACCTGTGAACTTCTCAGAGAAGTACGTTCAATCATTTGAGTACGAGGTATGTGTAATGTATCTCACAGCATGCAGTACACTACATTTATGAGACATGTGTTGAAACCTTAGCGTACTGTGAGAGTATTGCACCCAGAAATGGAATTTTGTTATTAATGAATTCAAGTTACTTTCGTTTGCAGGTGATGGAAATTGATGATGAAGGGTGGAGGATTAAAAGGGAGATGGACATCAGTTTCCATGTGCAGAAGGTCATAATTCGCTGACACCAGACTTGGTGGAAATACCATTAATAGGTGTACAAGACTCGCAAACAGCAAACCCGTAGTCCCATCAAGAAATACCCCCTATATAGTCTCTCAGAGAGTCTTCGGGTGAGGGAAATGTAAGATAATGACTTTACCATATAGGGGAATGGATGGTAAATGCAAATGGAAATGGTCATAAAATTGAAGACCAATCCTGGTGATTGAAACAACTATCATTGGGTAAACACCCGAATGGTGTCGTATTCCCCATGAGAGCCCACACCTATGCATCTTTAAAGATAAAGTTGAGTTCTAGTCATGCGATTGCATTGTGAAAGAAACGGTGTGGAATCGATCAGAAAAGGATGATCATCTAGCATATAAGTATTGGTGTTTACTGCAAGGTTCTGGAATCATCAAAATGATAAGAAATTTGGCCAAGTCTTGGTAAAGTTACAAGCACTGTACACAGCACGATGTATATGGGACTACACGAACATGTGGCGTAAAAATCCGTCCCGATTTTTATGCTGTTACATGCCATATTTAGAATATGAAGGCATTTGAAGAGCCATGCTTTTAAGTTTTCAGGGAACATGTTTTATCTGATGTTCTTCCACACTTGCATAATAATAATGATAATGCTCACAAATTATTTTTCACCTCTTCCCAGAACTCAACCTTCTCTTTAAGGATGATAGCAGAAGAGAGAAAAGGAATGAAGATTGTGAAGATATGGGTAGAAGAAGAAGAAGATAGAGAAGAAAGCTTTCATTTTTTTTAAACAAGCTCCAACACTATAAAAGAAAACTTGAATAATGTCAGGGTCTCACTCTAGTCTGAATGTTGTATCGTACACAAATCGTATAACTGAGCAGGACTTATCGTGAGAACACACCTGGCCAGCCAGCAGTCATGTCAATTGGCCTCTTCAGAATTAGTTTCTGAACATTACTTTATACCATGTTGTTATGTAGTCTGTACACCCCCTTTTGCTATAAGATGATTCATTATACGTTTCTCTATACGGGTTCTGTATAAAGTTAGTGTAGTCTGAACATGCTATCTGCCCTTCTGCAGATAAGATCTGAACTCGAACAAGGTTGTACTTCAAAGTTCAGGTCCAAGTAGCAGAATGTTTGTTAGGTGAGGTGATATGTTGAGACAGAACATTGAGTGAGGATTGGATTTGACATGGAATCCCAAACTAATCATATCATTTCCCCCTGGAGGAATACGAAAGCTCATTCTCTTCACCAATATAGACCTGTCAAATCTATTGGGGCGGACATACTAAACTTTAAGCACCTGTACGGAGAATATGAGCTGGATAGATCCACCGGCCCTGTTTTCATTATCAACCATGTTCAACTGGTATAAAGTTATGATTCATATTTTGGTCCCTTCTAATCATTTGGATGTCATCAAGGAAGTTTTGGCTTGTGCGGAGGGAAAAATGAACATGCAGGGCACTATAAACAAATATTGTTCTATCGAACAGCTTTATTTTCAGATTAAATAAATGGACATCATTAATATCTTCTTCATGATGTCTGTGAGGTACCATGCCTACTATTAAGACACGTTCTGATCCTAGTGGTAACGAAGCTCCACCAGGGTCTTCAACTGGTATCCTACTCTCACAACAATTTTCTCAGCTCACCCCTAGAGGGGCGAAGAAAAGGACCTCTCCAAATTGAATTAAGGATTCTCATTTTTTCTCTCAACTCCAAGTACATCTACTTCATCATCTAGGATGCCCGGTGTGAAGATTGTTTTCTTTTCCTCTATTCTACCCAAAAAGCTAATCATATGGCCCATTTACACAGCCCAAACACCATTTTGAAATATTTTAGATTTTTTTTTTTGACTGCCATTTACACTACTGGAAAAACCCATTAAAAAACCGGCAGTGTGTGCTCATTCCAATTGTTTAGTGAGTAGTGAGCACGTGACCAAAAAGTGGAATCTTTCACCGATGAGTGCGGCATTCACAATGCAAGAATCAGTGAAATTTCTGCTGGCGTTTAAAAAAAACACAATCCAGCGGTAGATTTTTTGATTTCAGTTTTACATTGTGTTTGCCGGTAGTTGCTTCCAAGGAAACACCGGAATGTGAGAAAATCAATGATTTTTGCTTGTGTAATGCAGCTAAGATTTTATTTTCGTTTAGCATGCAATGGCCTGTTTTGGCTGTGGTGTGAGAATGAATGTTTTCTCCTGCCTGTAGGGGGTTGCAGGTAAAAGTGAGCTTTTTCATTTGTGATTGAACTTTAATTTAATAGGATGAGTTGGAAGAATGGATTTGAGGTATTTGTGGTGGTCTGCAGCTGATTTGTCTCTGTACCTTTTCATATGACAGAAATAGTTATAAATCGCGATGTACATTTTATAGTGTTTCCGTAAGACATTAAAATCCATGTGTGGAACATATGGAATAAAAGAAGAACACTCACAAATTGAATTATTCTAACCAATGTAAAAGAAAATTTCATGATTTATAACTTCCAATTGGAACTCTTCAAATTTCTGTATAATCATTTTGACATTTCATTTCCTCAGTCCATTGACTAGTCATCTCCTCAGTCCATTGACTAGTAATCTCCTCAGTCCATTGACTAGTCATCTCCTCAGTCCATTGACTAGTCATCTTCTCACTCCATTGACTAGTCATCTTCCTCAGTCCATTGACTAGTTATCTCCTCAGTCCATTGACTAGTCATCTCCTCAGTCCATTGACTAGTCATCTTCCTCAGTCCATTTACTAGTCATCTCAGTCCATTGACTAGTCATCTTCCTCAGTCCATTGACTAGTCATCTCCTCAGTCCAATGACTAGTCATCTCCTCAGTCCAATGACTAGTCATCTCCTCAGTCCAATGACTAGTCATCTCCTCATTCCATTGACTAGTCATCATCCATAACAATTCTTTATAGCCTTTCTTTCATTCTTCTCATGGTTCTGCTTATAATTTATAGACACCACATAATAGCTCATCAGTTAAATCTACAAGTATACCTTAAACATGGCTCATT
Source organism: Mesocentrotus franciscanus (assembly GCA_037976565.1). Classification (NCBI taxonomy): domain Eukaryota; kingdom Metazoa; phylum Echinodermata; class Echinoidea; order Camarodonta; family Strongylocentrotidae; genus Mesocentrotus; species Mesocentrotus franciscanus. Next base: position 18,040,757 of record CP137682.1, read on the forward strand.
GAAACAACTCTGTCAATATCTTTCTTCCCCATTTAAATGTTCTCTTTATCTTCAGCAGTCTGGAGATAATCATGCATTTCATTTCAATTTGCAGAGTTCTTAAGTTATGGCTAATTTTCTCAAGTTCATATCTTTATTAACTTGATCGCTGGTTGTATAAAGAGTGCAACCCCCAAAACCATTAGGAATGCATTTCATTATCAGAAATGGGGCCATGAAATGACTTACAATAAAATTGATTGTCCAGTCTTTTCTTTCCATTGCAACGACCGAGAGTCACAGCTATTAAGAATTTGACTCTATGATTCGGCTTCTGGTCTATGTTGATATCATTTGAAGTTAATTTGATATTTTAAAACTGAATATGCAAAATCAAAAGCAATGTGGTCCCAGACATGTTTCAGGGCACCCCGAGATAAGCTTGAATTTACAAGAACCGCACATTCCTGACATTGGTCAATATACTGGAATATATTTTTGTTAGGGCTTTTCCTATGGTTGTCAGTTATAATGAATTAAATTTTCAAACTCTTATAAGGATTTCACATTACCTTGAAATTGGGAGCAAAATTTATTCAGTATCCTTGATCCTTGATGTTTCTTTCCTACCCATGGAGACCAACTCCAATCACTATTTGCATTCTCTGATTATTCAAACTAAGTCTAAATTGCAACACATTTCTACAGCAAACACTCTCAATCACACACGTAATCAACCCTTTTGTCTGCTTGTCCTGCAAACTTGTCAAAAATCTCATCAAAATTCCATGCAAAAGTCATTTGAAGCTGTTTGATTTCATTGATATTTAGAAATTGGTGTTAAGATTCCTATTACGTCTTCTGAGAAATATATGTGGTGTCATATATCATATCATTTTGAACACTACATTTTGATTAAATAATGATATTGAATTTTGAAGGACTTGTTCATATCACAACTATTTAATTCCTCCTACAGGGCTGAATAAGGGCCCATTCACCAGAAAAAAATAAATCATGGTGTAAAGAAATACATTTGATGTCTGTAGTGCAAAGGATATTATCCATGGTATGAGTATTGTATATGAATTGGTGCATAAAACTACATTTTGGAAGAGATATAGTTGGAATATTCCTTCAACCTTCTAAACATGCTACCATCTGGACTGAAACTACTAAAACCTTTTTTGTACCTTGAAAGGGGCCATAATACAGGATAAATAAATCCTTGATATATCTTTATATATTTTTTAAATAACATTTCCCAACAGTTATGATTGTGTATACTCCTTCAATTTGTGGTATAATTTTATTATCTGGGAAAATATATCTAAAAACTTAGAAGTTATTACATATGTTTAGGTTATCATGGTCATGCTCTCTTGTTTTTAAAAGTTTATTAATTTATACACAACTGTACAACTACATCCCATATTTTTTGTTCAAACAAAACAAAACAGGAAACATTACAAGAAACACACATTTGACAGTTTGTAAATGTTGCCCTGGTATGAACTAGTTTTTGCAATTGCACAAAATATTTGGAAGCAGTAGATTCAGATTGTCTATGAAATTTAGTCTGTTAAAAAAAAAATTGTTATAATGATGGTGATTTCTGTGGAATATTTGTAACAATAGATGGCCTAGTTATGTTAACGGCTGATTGGTTTAGAGATGAAAGTTCACTAACCCCATATAGACCATCCTTTTTTAATTTGACAAATGAGGGCAATTTTCATATGTAAAGAAACAATTTATGTGATCAAATAGGATTTGGAATGGCTTTTGAGAGTTTGAATTCAAACCGCACAATAGGTGTTGCAGCTGAAAATGAAATCGCAGTTCATGGAATCAGTAAGGTTTATTACCCACGCACCTTGGTTCAATAGTAGGCTTAGTATGGGATTAACAGTTGATACAATCATATATAACCGTGGTATTTATGATCTGGGTTTGTGGAATTAGTTTGGTATTGATTGGGATTTAGGAGATGATACTCTCCAATAAACACAGATTAGTATTTTTAGTCATCTAATCCTATGTATTTGTTCTCGCAAGTCAACATGGTTGAGCAACTCAAAATGAAATAGCGAATCGGTGGCATAATAGCGCGCTTCTACAAATACAATTTGTTATCGCAGTCCAGCCTTTGTATTTCTTTATATCCTCTGTGTTAAATTTTATGCTCTGTGACAATTGTTACCAGCTCTTGTAAAGATTTGACAATTAAACAGAAATCCCCAAATTTGTATATTATTGATAACTTATCTCCTGACCCAGAAAAATATTTGCGCCGGTATTAAGAAAGGATGATCAGAGATTAGTACAAGAAAGACTTATGAATACCTGAATTTAGCTGCGTTTACACTGCGAGCAAAAAACGTCCACTTTTCTCACATTTCGGTGTTTCGTCGGAAGTTGCTAAACAAACCCCAAATCAAAAACCCACCTGTGGACTCTGGAGTGTGTTTTTTTTTAATGCTACAAGCAGAAATCGCACCGGTTTTTGCAGCGTAATTAAATGCTTGCTCTCAAAAACATTGTGGAATCATTCCTGTTTTTGGTCACATGACTCTCCTTGCTTCAGTGCGAGCAGCAACAATTCGGGCATGTGCAGTACTCACCCCAAAAACCTGAATGAGCAAACACCAACTTTTTTTTTTTTGCCAGTTAGAATTTTTGAGTCAAACTTGTCAGTGAATTGGTTATTACACCCCCCCCCCCTTCCTCATAATGGTCATGTGACAAGACCATTTATAAACAAAATATATACAAACATAAAAGCAGAACTGCTGCCTTATAATTAATTCAAGATGTATCCTACAGTTTGATGGCCCCTTCCAAAAAGCCAGTTTTCTTAATGAAAAACAAAGTAGTAAAACATTTTGAGCTGAACTAAAAGAAATATCAGGACTTTGCAAACTGTGGAATATCCACAGAGTGGAGTACCTAGCTTCCATAAAAGCAGAAGAAAATAGCCAATCAAAAATATTTATCTAATGGAGACAAATTTAGTCATCATGCTTTGGTGCCATTCTTTCACCAGTACATATTTTGATATCCTTAATATGCCATATTTCGAAGAGGAACGTCAATTCCTTCAGTTACTGTCAATCAATTGGATAATACGGATCAACCCATTGTCTCCTGGTACCAGGTGGTCCCTGTGTTAAAGATACTATGTCCCTTTTGGAGCCAACATCAAATTCTGCAGAACTTTGCAGGAATTAGGAATATGTCATGTATGTCCTATCTGTGAAATTTAAACGTTAGCAGTGTCCTAATATTCAAATTATGCAAGGAAACCCGTTTACTTGCTAGACTTCACTGTCAGACACTATTGAGTGACTGACTGACTTTTTCATCTTTGGTAATAACATACATAAAATGAGCTGTAAAGGGTACATGAGCATTTGTCTACATCAATAACCCACTTCTTGTAATGGCCAAAATTAAACTGATTGAATCTTTGCGCAGCATAAAACGTACGACCATTTGGTACAATGGTCTGAAAAAATCAGACTTTTACTTACTGGCTCTATAGCTCCTAAGTCGATTCGACAACTAGTAGTCGTTATTTTACCACTTAAAGACATGTTCAAACCCCCCCCCCTTTTTTTTTAGGGAAGTTCTAAATTAGTATTGTCTTTCAAATGCCGTTGGAATTTAACCTTTTCATTTTCAGAACTGGAATAGACAAGATAATTGATGAGGAAGCATTACTACCAGACCATCTGCCTTTGAACCATTAGAAAAGTGTTGGAATACAAAGAAAGTTTCAGAGCGCATAATTGTGACAGTTTTTTAAAGAAGAGGAAGCATTACTATCAGACCATCTGCCTTTGGACCATTATGTAAAGTGTGGGAATACTAAGAACGTTTCAGAGCACATAATTGTGACAGTTTTTTAAAGAAGAGAAAAGTGGGAAAAGATTATATCCACTTTTGATTGATTGCTGTATTTTTGTAAGAGTCAGATGAAAATAAGTTACTGTTTAATCTCTTAAGTATTGAAGACACACTCAATTAACTTAGGATAGATCAAAATGAGGGTAATGTGATAGCAAATTTATTTGCCGCGAAGATCTTTTGTTTGATTTTGATCTCTATTTCAGGGACAGTTGATTTAATGAGCATCCCGTGGACCATGTAAGTGGGTATGAAGGAAATCATTTCAAAGATTTATCTTTTAAAAGTTGTCAAGACTATCTAAGCAGAGAGTCCGTCCATCTGTGCATGGTCATGTAATCTTTATCAAAACCTGTATCATTCCAGAAAAAGATAGCTTCTAATTATTTTGGTCTAAACATTTTTGTCTCTTTTAATCAATATTTTAGAAATTGTTTGTTAATGTCCATTTCTATCGATCACTCCACATAGTGCCATCATTTAGCCAAAGATTTTTTGTTTGAAGATGATTGAGAATAGTCATTGAGCTTCACCTGCAATGCTTGGCAGACAAGGGATTACACCTATGCAGACCTACTACTCGCATCTACTCTCTAATAGGTTAAAATGAGTCGTTTGCGTGTCGAAGAAGTCATGACATTGATCATGAGAGTTGGGGTAAAAGAAGAAGTGAAACACTGACACATCTGTGATTGACACCCCAAACAATCAAGAATTCTAGTATTCTACCACCTTGAGACAAGCTGCCTGATGGGTATACACTTTGTGCATACATGTAGGCCTTCATATACACTTGACCCAATCATATGAGATTTACTTTACCAAGTTCCCTTTTTTTTATAAATATCACACTTTCTTGTTAAAGTACAAATGCGAGTGACTGGCATGTTCAAGTATATTGAGACTGGTTAAGTGAGACTCTTACCTGTATTGTCTTGTCTATAAGATCTTTATCTGTTGTGATAGTGATAATAAGAGTTGTTCTACAGAGGGAAGATTAAGTGGGTATCATACTGTGTGATGGACACTTCTGAAGGCTGGAGTCAGTAAGTCTGAACATTAAGGTAGAGAGGTCTTTGTGATGGTAAGGGTGTTTTCCACCCTTTCTTTCTCTATGGGTAAGTCTTCATCAACCTAAGATTGCCAAATAGCCCGCTTTTTCTGATTTGGGAAATAAGCCCAAAGTTACAAATCGCATCTTCATCAGCTCGAAAGTCGAGCTCGAGAAATCAGCTCAAGATATTTTGCTCGGCGTTCACGCATAGTGCGAGTATTCAGGCTGGTGGCTGGTGTGCGAGTCTTCGGGCTGGTGAAGACGCACCGGACAAATAGCGGGATATTTTGCAAACTAGCCCAAGATATCTTGGGATGATTATCTCGACCAAATATCCCGCTAATTGCAACTGCGGGCTGAATTTGCAATCGGGATAGTTAAAATAGCGGGTTATTTGGCAATCTCGAGCTGATGAAGACAGGCCTTATCTCTCTCTCTCTCTCTCTCTCTCTCTCTTTCTCTTTCTCTTTTTCTCTCTCTGTCCCTCTCTGTCCCCCTCTCTCTCTGTCTCTTTCTCTGTATGTCTCTGTCCTTCTCTCCCCCTCCCTCTCCCCCTCTCTCTCTCTCCCCCTCTCTCTCTCTCTCTCTCTCTGTTCTCCGATTTCTCTCCCTCTTTCCTCCATCTGCTATTCTCTTTTGAGAGTTTGCAGTCAGGCATTTATATAGAAAAAGAAAGAGGAAAGAGAAGTTTATTTAAGATAAAAGATAAAGAATTTTCTTTCCGCTGTTGCAACTTTTAAATAAAAACTTATGTCAAATGTTTCTGTCTTTGAAACAATGAGAATGAAGGACTTGATGTCTAGAAATCCATCTTTTCCTGTGTGCTTTTAAGAAAATGTGTTCCATTGACTTATTTTTGCCCCCCAAAATTGAAAGTTTTTAACTTTCAGGGTTACACCTTTTAAAGTTTAGTTGAATAAATGGCCTTACTTTTGACTCCTATGAATAACAAGTGGTGATTGACAGGTCGTAGTCAAAAAAACTTTCTCCTCTAATGCCTAAATCTGCAAAGAGTTGTTTGCTAACACGTCCCTCCTGCCAAAACATTGCTTCCTGCCACATAGTTGTGAACTTGACCGACACAGCATTGTTCTCACTGGACATGTTTGCCATGCACACCAAGTTCGAGCAGAACACAACCCCTGATTTGCATTGTGTCTGTGTGTGAAAGGCGATACATAGTTCACACAATTATGCTGAAAATCATTCTTCAAATGCCAAGTGTTCGGCAGTGGGAGCGTACTTGAACACCTGAATCAAGAAATCAGGGAAAAGACATTCTGCAAATTTACCCTTTCTTTCTTCGCTCCTATCCCCTGCATTCTTGGAGGTATGAACAGGAGATGAAACAGGGTAGACTTCTGCCATCAAATATTTAGAAGTTGAACTTGGTCCATTGTTACTGAGGTGTTTTCACACCTTAAGATATTAATACCTCATACATACATTGGCAGCACCTGCGATATGAACACTGGACTTGGATGAAAGATGATGTTTACACATTAGGTCCTTGAACTTAGACCAAATATTTGAAAGTTAGCCATGTAACATTGATAGGCTGTAGAAAGTTCCTGATAGCTCCCTGGTTCACATCTTAAAGAACCTTGTTCCTTGACCTGAGACAAATATTTACTAATGAAATTTGTAGCATTTGGTTGCCAGTAAGGTGCAGGGTAATGCCAGTTAAATTGCATTTTTAGAGAAATGGTCTTTGAAAGATATGTTCAATATAGCAGGGTATCAAATTAAAGGGGAAGTCTACCCTGATATTCAGTTGGTTACAATAAAAGCAGAAAAATAAGAGGAACGGTTTAGTGTGGTTTGAGCGAAATTCAATTAAAAATTTTGAGGATATGAATTTTTGAAGTTGTGATCAATGAAGCAAAAATTGGCAATGTTGTGACTATCTTGCAAGGTCCTCTCTCATTTGCTCTGTAATAAAATGTCATTCATTGTCATTTTTTTACTTTTTGATGAAGTAATAGATTTGTTTCATATCTAGAGGTTATTTAAAGACACATCTGCAATAATTGTATCTAGGGTGCATGTGTGATTGACAACTTTATTCAGAGACAATAGATCTTTATGAATGTTTAGTACATAGCAAATGGGAGGGGACCTCGTAGGATACGTCACAGATTTGCCAATTCGAGTTTGATTGATTGAAACTTTTTAAGAAGTCACAACTTTCTTATTTTGAATCGGATTCTGCTCAGACTTTCACTGATCTGTTTCTCTCATTTTTCTGCTTCTATAAAATCCAACTTAGTATCAGGGTTTAAGTCTATCTCAGAGCTCCCTTGGGTACCTATTTGTGTTTAACATAAATAATACTTTTACTTATATCGGGGACTCCTGCAAGAGGATTGGGGATAATATTTAGGAGCAAATGCAAAATGGCCATGTGTGATCACTTTTAAGCAGAGCAGCCTTTGGTCTATTTTGTTTAATGTGACTTCAATTTGAAACAGAAAGCCGCTCTCTATTCCTGCCTCATGCAGGTAGTTTTTAGACGATGATGTAAACAGGCATCTAGAGATAGGATATGTTTAGGAATAATAGGGGATATACAAATTTGGACATCTTTTGAGCCAGTTTAATTGAAAGGAGATAGTTTTGGATGACATTGGCCTAATGAGTTTCTGTGCTCAGACAAGTATTCCAGACTGTACCATGCATCGTGTGATTTGATATAATTCTAAACTGTCTACAGTTACACTTGTTAGAGAGGCTAGTCAATGTGATTATCCTTTTATTATTCTTTAATTGCTTCTATTGTGCGCAGGTGTGAGAGATTAACTATCAACGAGTGAAAGAAGGTGTGAGAAAATTGATCTCAATATCTTCTTCAGTCTTAAACTTTTCTCTCAAGTGCCTTGGAGAGGAGATTTGTTAAATGCGCAGACAGTGTGGGGATGAAATAAAGGGCCATTTCTTTTATTTGTTTTCCGATTTGAAGTCCCACCCTCTAATCTTAATCCGATGACAGTTACATTGATTGGTCTGATGGGTAATCCCCTCTCAGCCCTCCATTAATCCATCTCATTCTTAAGATGTGCATGGCGTGACACAGTTGGGGAAATAGAAACACACACACACATGACAGCAATCTTTGGAATTGGATTGGGAAAAAACAGTTAGATACAGGATGAGGGGTGACAAGTTTATTTTCATCCCTTTCTCTTTAAAGATACTATGTCCCTTTTGCAACCAACATCAAATTCTGTAGAACTTTGCAGGAATTATGAATATGTCATGTATGTCCTATCTGTGAAATTTAAACGTTAGCAGTGTCCTAATATTCAAATTATGCAAGGAAACCCGTTTACTTGCTAGACTTCACTGTCAGACACTATTGAATGACTGACTGGCCTTTTTTCATCTTTGGTAATAACATACATAAAATGAGCTGTAAAGGGTACATGAGCATTTGTCTACATCAATAACCCACTTCTTGTAATGGCCAAAATTAAACTGATTGAATCTTTGCGCAGCATAAAACGTACGACCATTCAGTACAATGGTCTGAAAAATCAGACTATTACTTACTGGCTCTATAGCTCCTAAGTCGATTCGACAACTAATAGTCGTATTTTCCCACTTAAAGACATTTTCAAGCCCCCTTTTTTTTAAGGGAAGTTCTAAATCAGTATTGTCTTTCAAATGACGTTGGAATTTAACCTTTTCATTTTTGGGGCCTGCAAATGGGACATAGTACCTTTAAAGTACAGCAGAGAGATGCCTAAAGCAAAGGGGACAATCATTTCAACAATATTCTTACTGTTGTAAGAATATATGAAATAACCCCCCCCCCCAAAAAAAAAAAACAACAACAAACAAAACAAAAATCAAAACAAAACAAAACAACAACAACAACAACAAACAAACAAACATGAACCTGTTGATTTGATATTTTATGAGCAAGATTATGGACTTTAAAATGTCAATAAAACAGGTCTAACCTTATTATGGATGCAATATTAGTATACCATGTTCAAATCTACTTAAGATGTTTCAGCTTCAAAGTTGTGCCTGGATTGTATTTGATCTTATTCATTCAACTCTATTTAAATTAACATAAATGAGTAATCTAGAAAGAAATAGTAGACATGTGGGGCATTCACAATTGTCCAGTGACTGGCATGTTCAAGTATATTGAGACTGGTTAAATGAGACTTTACCTGTCTTGTCTATATGATCTGTATATGTTGTGATAGTGATAATAAGAGCTATTTTTAAAGAAGGAAGATCAAGTAGGCATCATGCTGTGTGATGGACACTTTTGAAGGCTGGAGTTGAGTTAGAGCATGTTGACGGTATGGGTATTTTCCACTCTGCAACTGTTACTTTCTGCCTGTCTCTCTCTCTCTCTCTCTCTCTCTCTTCTCTGTTCTTCCATATCTCTTCCTCTTTCTCTCCATCTGTGATTCTCTTTTGAGATTGTGCATTCAATTCATTTACATAGAAGGATAGAGGAAAAGAAAGATGGAAAAAGGAAAGATAGTGATTTTTTTTCATTCCCACTGTTTCTGTCTTTGAAACAATGATAATAAAAGACCTGATTTCAAAGTCGTAGTACCTGGGGGGTGTTTCACAAAGACTAAGATCGACTTTAAGTTGGACTTAAGTATGGCAGGCCATGTATGCCATTGGTTGCTAACTTGCTATCCCCATTGGTCTCTAAATTATAATCTTTAGATAATATTTTTTCCTTCAATAATGAACTATCAAAAAATGTAAACTCTGTAGATTTGAGACCACGATTTGTACGTCCCTTGAAAGACAAATGCCAGTGAATGGTGAGATCAAACAGTGGCATATACGGCCTGTTATACTTAAGTCCAACTTAAAGTCGATCTTAGTCTTTGTGAAACACCCCCCTGGATTGTATTTTTTTTTTTTTTTCAGTCAAATTTATTTAAATCTACATAAATGAGTAACCAAGAAAGAAATGGTTGATATAAGGGGCATTCACACGCTCCCAAAAGGTGAGATTCTGAAAGCAATCAGAATCTCACTTTTATTGTGCGTGTTCACATGTCAGAAAAAAAATCTTACTAGCAAACACACAGAGAGATAGTAACACTCAGCTAGTGCATGCCTGAAGAGAGACCCAAGTCATATGGCCCTGCCTTGATCTTATTAGCATGTGGATGATTCAAGTTTGGTGCATGCTAGGATAGAAAATGTCAATTTTAAAATCTCACTATTGTTTACGTGCACAGCACTGAGCTGTATTATTGAGATTTTTCTTTCAAAAAAATGACACTGATAGTGAGATTCTGATCTCGAATTCAAATCTTACTATTTGATGAGATTTTTTTAATTCACAGGCATAAAAAAGTGAGATTCTGATCTCCATTCAAAAATTAATATTTACATCTCACTAATTTGCTGTAAGTGTGAATGCCCCTATAGATGAATCCAGACTGCTATAAAGAAGATACTTCCTTTAAACCTGTAGCTGATAGGTTGAATAAACGGTTTGAATGGCAGTAGACAGAGTGGCATCCACACCTGCAGGTCAAAGGAAGAATTAACATTCCATCGACACATTGTTTGCAAACAACATGGGGTACAATCCATCTTGCATCATCTGGGAGACTGGTTAGTTCACACCCCCAAAAATAAAGCATCCAGTTTGTTTCAAAGTAATGAACCTGCATGTGAAAATTAAGCCCTTTCCCCCCAAGTATTTTGAGTTTGTGGTACAACCAATAAAGATGAATTTGATGATTGTATAGGTTAATCAAACTACAATTATACCATGGACCTAGTAGGTCCATGATTATCCTAAGGGGCAGACCTATCTCTCTCTTTCTATCTCTCTCCCTCTCTTTCCCTCCCTTCCCCTCCATTTCTGTTTTTGTGTTCATCTCTCTCTTCTTCTCCCTCTTTTCTTCTCTCTCTCTTCTTCTCTCTACGATTCTGTATACACCATTTTTTCTTTCTTCTTCCTGTATTTTAATGTATTTTTGTATGCCAAGTTTGTATGTTCATAATACTCACACCAAGCTTCTCCCCGTTCATATTCAACAGAGAGTATCTCTCATCTACCAAGATAACCCAGCTTAAATACCAGTATGAACACACCCCTCTGTATTGTTTGATGTATAAGTCATACAAGGAAGTTAATCTCAACTTTCAATGGCTTCATTCTCTCAAAGTCAAGCCATTGAAGACAGCAAAACAGAAGCTTGAAAAAAGACAAAGCGTCAACCATGGGAAAGAAATAGGACGCCAGAAAATTTTGATTTTATCCCCATTTTTCATTAGGATGAAATCAATTGCCAGCCATTTATGCCTGACCTCATCTTTAATAATCTCTTTAAAGGCCATCGAACAGCTTCATATAATCAAGCAATATTTCTCAATTTTGAGTCATTCAAGGTTTCCATTGGTAATCAACATTAGCTAGGAAGGACACACCTGGTGATTAGTGAAAAAAAGTGAATTACCTGCAAATCAACACAATTTCACTCGTGAGTGAAAGACTCTCCTTGATTTTAAGCCAATTCAATTTAATTTTAATACTTGCAATATGCTGCAACATGCAGGCGATCTTTATATTTATCCAATAAGTTTGCTTCCAAAAACTTTAATAAGAAAAATTACAAAAAAATCTCTTTTTGATGCAGTAAAAAAAACAGGAATAATTATTTTATGCTGAATCTTTCCAATATGCTTTAGAAGCAGTTACTTGTGTATTATTTAATGCATTGTTGTATGCATTATTCAAACCTTTTCATTTCATATTAAAAAATCTTCAAGTAAAACCTACATTAAATTTAGTCTTATGGTATATTGCGTTGTGACCTTTGAATTTGAATGCAAATTCCTAGGCAGGGATGGGGGAGGGGGTGGGCTTCTCTATTACTTTCCAATGAATGTCTCTAGAGGTAGACATAACATGAAAAGGGGTGCCTTTCCCTTTTTATTCAACTTTTTTCCTAATGGTAGACACCATATTTCGAATGATTAAAACAACACACAAGAAAATGAAAAATGCATTTATAAAGTAGCAACTCTTATGCTTTATCAAGAGACCGTTTTACTCACATATTCAAATTTTATGCATACATTTTAAACAAACATCCTGAAAGTTTGCCGAGGTTTGCCTGACATATCAACTAGTAGTATATGCAGACTGGATTCTGAGTATTGTAGTTTATTCATCAATAACGGGTTAATGGAATAACTCGTCACTAGGTCCCCAGAAAAGAAACATACATAAATGTGTATATGTTAGTAAACCGGTCTATTCACGTTTGGGTAAAGGTATCTCGTTCTTTGTATTAGCAAGAATGTCCATTGGCATTGCATTCCAAAGCACCTTTGTCAATGGAATACAATGGAGATTTGACCAGACAGTGATGGTGCCTTCACCTGCATCCACTAATTGCCAGTCAAGGATTAATATTAAACCAAACCCTATTCATCTCAGTACAGATTTCACCTTTGCTGTTGTCTTTTGTTGTCTTTTTATTAACGTTGAAGTGTAGGAGACAGCATTAAGCCAACACGTGGTGTCCGACAGACAGGTGCATGGATGATCATCAAAGAGATAGTTCCTGGTATAGGGGGGTGTCAAGTGGTGTCAAAGGAGGTGTAACAACTTGTTTGGGGTAATCAATTGGGGGTAATCAATTGCCTTTAGATTGGTATGTTTTGTTTAGCAAGGGTAATTAAAACTTGAGAATTTAGATTAACCCATTGTTTTTTTCATACCTCAGTGAGGGAATGAAAATAGGTGTCTTTGTTCCAAGTAGTTTGTGGATTTATTGGATGAGTTTGGTGTTCAAAATGGTCATTAGGTAGTCTAAGACAAGATGTTGAAGGATGATCATGGATAAAAGACATTTTTTTGATGTAAACATTCACATGGCAACCATGTGTTGAAGATACATTTACATTTTCCCTTGAGGGGGGGAATAAAAAAATAGGAGCCATATGACTTTGTTTTGTAATCTATCAATTTAGATCACAGAATCTGATGGATTTGTTTGGGGCTTTGCTTTGATGGGGACATATCCATGGTGAATTGCTATCAGATTTGAGACCTCAGTATGCTAGTGTACTGGTAAAATGTAAGTTGTCTAAAAATGCCTCTTTCATTGGTTATTGCTGTGTAAGGCAAGCCTCAGGCAAGATCTTATGAAAATGACAATTATATCATCCTTGATTCATTAGTAAACTGTTAGATTGATTCTGGCATAGTATGCGAGACATTGATCCTTCCGTTTCAGGAGCAGATCTTAGACTTGTCAATCTTAAATCTTAATTGTCAGACATAGCCTCCTTCATCCTTATTAAGATCACTTAACCAGTTTAAGGTTAAGACTTTGATATTGACTTACAATAGGATCTCAGACAGTTAGATTTAATAGCATTTAATCCTTGATTTAATCCCTTTTTTATTCTTTGAAAGGGACAATTGAAATGTCTCTACCATCTAGACTTTCTAATTGTGACGGTTAAGCCATTAAATACAATTTTGATTGTCACAAGTAACTCGCCTTTCCTGAGAATTCATCTCAAGCTGTCTTGACCACCATGTCGAGTGGGTTACAGATTTTTTTCTTCTTCTTCAGGTCTTGTAATTACAGCAGTGTCTATGAGGCATTTACTTTACAAGTATTTACTATATCATCAGTATCAGTATTTGAATTTGAAAGTCTCCTGTGGTTGAAACCGTTGGACAATGTGAAATCCTGCTTGTGAATGTTGGGGAAAACAATTTCATTTTTTTTAATTTTTGTTATTATTGTATTGTGTGCCAAAGGAGATTGCTAGTCTTTGTATGCTCTGCCAATTATTGATTTTTTTACTAGCACCTTGAAAATTATTGGTGCATGCACCCTAGCCTTATGAAAAACGACACACACGTACACTATCTCATGAAGTTCTGCAAGAACCATCAAGGCCGACTACATCTAAGAAGAAGAAGAATTCTACTGTACTGCTTGAAAGTGGCTACAAATATTCAAACCTACCCCTGTAATTTGCTCTCTTACAAATACTTAATTTGGAAGCCCAAATTTCTTCTGAAGCATCTGCCATCGGCATGACTTTAATGACAACTCATTGTTTCGATAAGCCACGCACAAAGCAGACAAGAAAAGGAAAATAATGGAGTGAGAGAAATAGCGAGCGGGTGATCAATTTGAGAGAGAGGGGGCATTACCCTATCTATCCAAAAACTAGAGAAAGAATTTCTACAAATCAGTGATGCTACATTGAGTTCCTAATGAGTCATGGCATAAACCACTCTGGATGAGTTATATATTTGATTAGAGAGAGACAAAGAAAATAACAGATTTGGTGTTGCCATGGATAATAGTAATAAACAATGACAACAAAAGGGATTATGGGGGTAGTTAATTGAGAAATCTTGATGCAAGTACATTATATCTAGGAAACCAAATGATTTAAATATATTTAAACAAATTATACAAAAAATTAGAGAAAAGTAAATATGGAGGTCATCCATGGATACTTCGAGATGCAAGTACATGTATATAGTCTAGGAAAAACAACTTACTTTAACTTACCCAAAAGTAAAACTTCATTGCAAGGAATGCAATGTTCTCCTATAACAAGAGGACTGTTGTACCTATATTCACAAGATAGAATGGCTTTACTGACACCAACTTTGCTTCTTCACGAGCAAAACTCTTAGATCAACATAATTCAGAGTACAATTTTTTTTTTAAAGATAACATTTCATTGCTCTCCAAAATAGTATTTTTAATCATTGGTAAATAAATTAGTGAGGTGATTTAATACTTTCCTTGATTATTGAAAGATTGAAAGTGATTTTTAAAGGCAATCAAGGTGCATATAGAGTGGTGAAGTGTGACGTCATCAAAAAAATTTTTTTGGAATTGCTCAATTTTTTCTTCATTTTCCGAAAGGCCACCAAAAATAATGTCCAAATGTCGAAAACCAATTGAATAGGTTAAGTATTGGCTGAGATATGACCATCTGAATAAAAAGATTGCCTATGGGAACTCAGTGTTATATTGCTCTGGTTCATAACATTATAGGAGCCAGAGCAATATAACACTGAGTTCCCATAGGCAATCTTTTTATTCAGATGGTCATATCTCGGCCAATACCTTACATATTCAATTGGTTTTCGACATTTGGACATTCCAAAAATAGATTTTTATGACGTCACAGCTTCGGTACTCTATAATGGGTTATGTCAAGTTCAAACATAGGTTAAAGAAATCAGCAAGTATTTCTGAAAATTTGGAACTCTGTAGGCAAAATAAGAATAATACTTGCACAATATTCAGAATCAAGACCATGAAGAAATGGTATTCGCAAATTTAAAGAAAATTATCCAGCCTATAAAGCAACTGTTGAAAAATCAAGTGAAAAACTTCTTGATGATTCTCTCCCCCTCTCTCCCCATCTCTCCCCATCTCTCAATGTCACATCTTGTTTACCCCTTGTTGGACAAAGGCTCCCTAAAATGTAAGAATCCCAAATTAAAGTTTGCTTTTCCATCAGTGCGTTTCTTCATGGTTTCTTGCTCAGATTGATGTCTGCAGACCACAGGCCACCAAACCCTTGCTAATCTGAGCTCTGTACTATACCACACAAAAACATCATCAATTCCCAGTCTCTATAAGCATTTCCATCTTTTTGATGTTTCAGTCATAGTATCAAGTGAATGGAATGAAAGGGTACAGGGTAAAAGAAGCAAGTTCCTGATATTGTGGTTTCGAGGTCTGATGGATGCGTGGTGTTTAGATACTCCTTTTCTCACTTCATGAAGTCCGCAAATCCTTTGTAAAGTTGAAAAGCGTTAAGTGTTTTTGATTAATGAAATCTTTTGAGTAGGGATGTTTTTGGTGCAAGCCGCAGCACGTGGAAGCTGATTAGTGTGACAATGCGCCTAATTGTTGGGCTTTTCTTTAGGAATAGAAGGGTAAGCGTGGGCCAGAGAGGGGTTACAATGACCCCCTCTCCCATTAGGAGAATCTGTAGATGAAAAGCGGAGCTTTCTATGTCCTAGGGATGGATGTTAAAAATAGAAATATGGATAACAAAGGAAATACAAGAAAGAAGAGATGTATGGATCAATACATTCATACTTCAAAGAGTATGTTTATAACAGTATATGTGAGACCTATGAGAGGTTTGGAGAGGGACGAAATGAATTAATAAAAGAGTTATGTGTGTACTGTGTATGTACAGAATCTTGTGAGGCTTGCCATTTAGAACCTAACCATTGTTCTTTCTCCAAAATAGAGGGAAGAAATTAATAATATATATTTTTAAGTCTATAAGTGTTAGAGTTATGGGTATATACACTGCAAAAACCAGGGTGTTAAATTTCTAACACCAGTATGGTATTGAATTTTTTTGACACCATTGGTGTTATTTTTAACACCGGTCAGATTTAAGCATGCATTAATAATTACTGGGTGTTAAGTAACATGGTGTTGTTTTATGCTTGGTGTTGAAAGTATCATCACGTGATTTCGTTTAAGGCGGTTGATTGGTCGAATAAGTTTTCACAAAGTGTACGCGCTTAATGATTACTTTACACGTGTTCACAGAAAAATACATTTATCATGATTTGTTAAGCAAATTATGACAATGCACATCAATTTTGTGATTTGTATTTTCCTTTGGCAATTATTGACCAATAGATTATATGTCCGATCTTGTTACAATTATATTAACGTTTTAGCAATAGATATATTGATTATATGATTACTAACCAAGAAACAACATGCATGTTTATTATATATATATGTGTACCAGCCTGTACCACATACATGTTAATCTTGAATTTACTTCAAATGATCTATGTGATGGAGTTAATGCAATGGAGATTAGAATATACCTATTGATGGACAGTTGCCAACATCGATTATGAATTATCAGTTTACCACTGGTTCCTCTACCCTGGTCGATAATGGTCGATAATAGGGAATATGGAATGTGGGACCATTAGACATACATAGAAAAATCTCTAATGGATCAACAAGAATATAAACACCAAAAGTGGAATTGAATTTGTTATGATTCCAGATATTGGTGTTAATCTACACCAGTAGGAGTTGTCAAATATTAACACCAAAAGTGGAATTGAAATTATCTAATTCCAGAAAATGGTGTTAAGTAACACCAGAGGAGTTGCACGATATAGATACCAAGAAAGTGTTAAATTTAACACCCTTGGTGTTAAATTTAACACTCTGGTTTTTGCAGTGTATAGAATCTTGCCAGGCCATTTATTCAGAACCTAGCTAACCACTGTTCTATCTCCAAAATAGATTAAAGAAATGAATTAAATATTTTTCAAAAATCTGGAAATCTGTAAGAGTTAGAGTTGTGGGCATGTACAGAATATTGCCAGGCTTGCTATTTAGAACCTCACCCCTCTTCTATCTCCAAAATAGAGGGAAGAAATGAATTCAATTTGTTTAAATGTCTGTAAGAGAGTTGTGAGCATATTCAGAATCATGCCAGCCTTGCCATTTAAAACCTAATCATTGTTCTTCCTCCAAAGGTTACTGACTCCGAGCAACCAGCAAACAATGTTTGCATTCTATTCTTGAGACAGACCTAACCCTCGCTTTTTAGAATAAAGCACAAACCACAAAAAGAAACTCAATTACCTCCTTACAATTTACAAACTGAAGCAATTTGTTACTCATTTATGCTAGACCTTGTTCGTAAATCAGGCTTATTTTGTTTCATCAACCCGGTAACAATCGCTCTACTGTGCCCATGTTTCTTTTTTATTTGAGATTTAACAGATATCATTCATGTGCGTGAATACTTCAACAGTTACGCACCTGTGGCTATGCTTTAATAAGGCATCAATTATTCCAGTTTGGAAGGAGCCTAATCAATTTTGACATTCTATCGTGATAACCATCTTTTTCTTTTTCTGTGATTGAGAGCAGGACCTTTGTACAATGTCTTGAATTGTCATGAATGATGGTCATCGATTATGACCAGGATGAAGTTTGTGAAACTGATTGTACATGGTAGGACTGAAGAGTCTATCAAAAGCTGAGCAAAAAAAGGTTTTTGGATTTTAATTTTATACTTGGACCCCTGTTCAACTACTTGTCCAAATCGACTGGGAGTTTAATGGGAATTTCAGTGTTTTGATACAGAGATGAAGGTATTTACAATATACCTATGATCCAGCATGAAATGATTTTTCAAAATCCCTGTACATTTCAAAACTCATTTCTTACAGATTTTATACATCAAAAGATTTTTCCAATTCGTGGTAACTATCACAAACTGTATCAAGCATAATCTTTTATTTAGTTGCATTAGTATATTTTTTGGGGGGGATGGATATACTTTATATTCATGTACGAAAGCAATTTTAAACTATCGTTACTACAAATTTTAGGTTTTTGATAACCTGCATTTTCTCTAGTTGTACTGAGCAAGTATTTCACACATCATATAATACCAGCATTAGAATACAAAAGGATGATACAGTTGAGTTAAAGTGAGAGACAGAGAGACGGAGAGAGAAAGAGAAAGAGAGAGAGAGAGAGAAAGAGAAAGAGAGAGAGAGAGAGAGAGAGAAAGAGAAAGGGGAGAGAGAGAGAGAAAGAGAAAGAGAGAGAGGGAGAGAGGGAGGGAGAGAGAGAGAGAGAGAGATAGGGAAAGAGATTATTAGAAGAAAAACAAGAAAGAAAGAACAGGTCATGTTACTACACAATGCTTGTCCCCTATTACATATGCAGGGTTTAATACTGATTGCCTCATTAACACTTGCTAATTAAAGTTTATGACTTGACACTGCCCAACCATCAAATTAACACGTCGGAGTAATCAAGTTTGAAATACCAAGGTCTCCAAAAGGATAACATATACTCCCTTTAAAAGACTTTAAAAACAAGCAGTACTTTGAAACATCTAAAAACTGTCAAATCTTACAGCTTGAATTGGCTATTTGTTATAGAATATTGAATTATTAATTATAAAATCATTGGGCATTAGTTTCAGATCTTATATCATTCACACATATCAGTGCTGTTCAGTTTATGGCACGCAAGCATCATTGACATGATTGCAAGTATTTTCGAAAAATCAAATCAAGGGTAATTTCAATACCCTATTATATGTCCCATAGAAATTATGTTCAGATTTCATTATACGTCATTGTAATGAGCGCACATTTCAATACGTGACGCACAAGGCTATTGAAATTGCCTTAGGTTGATTTTGTTAAAGTAGTTGCCACCGTGTTCATTGATGATATGTTGTTTAGTGAAATTGTTCTAGTTCAAACAATTTCCTATTACCATCATGGTTACTCAAATTATTATTAACTATTTAGAATAATTTTGGGTATGTTTCCATGAAAACCTACTACTAGGAGTATACCACCATAGTAATAATAATTATTATTATTCTTGTATAGCACATATCACATTATAACGTCTCTATGCGCTTCCAAAGAGCTTTGGAAAATAATTACCCCGGCTTTAGCATGGCTGCCATTACGGCACTCTAGCATTTCAAGGAATAAATTCCTGCCAGGTACCCATTTACCTCACCTGGGTCGAGTGTGACAAATGTAGATTAATGTCTTGCCAAAGAACATTAGTGCCATGGCGGAACTGGAACTGCGGACCTTGTGATACACAGTCCGATGACATATCCACTCGACCACGACACCTCTCTAGAACCCTTTGAGCCCATGTACAGTTTTTGGAAATCACATTTTCAGACTTCTTGTTGTATAGTCCATGTATAACAAGATCAGCAGTTACAAATGATTTTACATGGCTGCCAATTTTTGTTTTCTGTTTAAGTGGAGTAGCAAGTGATAATTTATAAATCCTAGGTGTCATTACAATTTGCCTTTTGTTTTTTCTCTGTTTCTGCAACTCCTCGAATTGCTAGGCCTAGCAAGTTTGTAGAAAATTGCTCTGTAGAGGTTTTGTATTTCCAAAAGAGAATTTAATTAGACTAGAGAGAACAATAAAGAGAATATAAAGCCATTAGATAAGATATGTTTATTCCACACCTGTGTCAATGATAGGTGCTGTTAGATTCAGATTAAAAGCTATTTGTTGGTGTCATTGATATCATTTACTTAAGATAAGATACATAATAGTAAGGTGGATTTTATGGGGACCTACTGACTTTAAAGCACCCTTTTATGACCTTAGTTAGGTGTTAAATGATGTCACTGTTTTATCATGTCAAGGGGGAATTGTTGGTTATACAAATTAGCCCAAGCTTTTTTTCTTTTTTTTAAAATGATGTTGTATTAAAGCGTTTTCTGAGTTAAGGGTCACTTTGAGCTGGATTGTTACAGAAAGAAGTAAACATTCTCTTGGATGATAGACTTTGAAAGATAGGAGAAGAACAATAAAAACTAAAGCATCATGTCAAATTATCTTGTATTTTAAGGTAGCTTCCTTGCTACGTTCAAATTTTAAAATTTCCTGCTCAGGTAATGTGATCAAAACTTTGCATTGATGCACCCTTTACAGCAAAACAGACCATTAGTGCCTGCAAATGACAATACTAGTCGATAGCATTCATCATACTTGCTCTACTTGAGAAACTTTTCAGGTTTGTAAAGAGAAAAGTCATGTGAGAGTCTTTATAAATGTGCTGTCAGTCAGCATACCGCCAACAGACCCACATACTAAAAAGCGTGTGGTGAAACCCTCTGGCCCAGAGGCGTGTATTTTCCACATGGAAGACGAAAATCCCTGTCATTAACGCGCCTTACCCTGTTTTCTCAAATGATTTTCTTTCAAAAACATCTCCGATTTCTTCCCCCTACATCTTCCGGCAAAACTCTCAATTATCTCTTGCATTTGAGCAATATAGGAAACAGGTGAAAGGAAAGAGAGAGGGAGATGTACTTATTGCTTGAAGCTAAATCACTTCTTAAAACTGTGTCATGCTCTACTGCAAACAGACGTTCAGTAGTAGCCTGTCATCACAGTCTGTCTGTCTTTCTCTCTCTCTCTCTGTCTGTCTCTCTCTCCCTCCCTCCCTCTCTTTCTATATATTATATATTGCCTCTTTTTTAAGGTACTACTTCAAGGTTGTGAAAGTCATTGAATTGTCAATTTATGTTAGAATATAAGCAAAACATTTGAAGTTGAAAGAAAAGCAATCAACCTCTAGTGAGCAAAATTTAATTTTCAGTATTTATTATTATTCTCTATAACCCTAAAATCATCATTACTATGATAACTAGAGTAATTTCAAAGAACTCCATCGCCTTTTCATATCTTCTGTAATACTGATATTTTCAAAAGTGGAATGATAATAAAAATTTATCCTGGTCCAGTTCCTCACTGTCTCGATCCATCTCATATTGCAGTTCCTGTCTTTATTCACACACCCAGCAGATGCTCTTCCGCCCTCTAGGTGATATATACGCCAAATGGATGCTAAACCAAGAACAAATAAAGCTAGATTTTCTTGAAGTATCCTGCAAAATCTTGTGAAATCCACAACAGCCTGAAGTCAGATCAATAAAGAGCCATTGTAGGGTGACAGTGAAGAAACTTAGGATAAGCAAAGCTTTGGGGTTCTTTCCAAAATCTTCTTACGCTTTCAAACATACCAAGCCCTCTGGGTGAGCTTGATGTAAGTAAGGAGGAGGTTTATGGAAGGAAAAACGTTTGAACACGGATAATCAGATGGGGGTAGTTTAAACGGCAAGCAGTTGTGTAACGATTTGCATAATTTGATTTGATGTGATTTTCTGTGATCTCTTTGTAGATCCTCTTTCTATAGTGATTGGATACTATGCCTGTACCTCATATGATATAGGTCTGTGTTTATACTTAGTATGTAGCTGTGGTAACAAATTTACTTTTGATGGTCTGTGCCTAACCTTACCTATATGTTTTCATCTAAACTGACAATATCAATCCATCTTCCTATTAAATATAATAAATCAACTTAATTGGGGTTTTTCATGTTTTAGATATTTTTCATTTTCCTTTTCCCTTAAAGATAAAGTTGAGTTCTGGTCATGCGATTGCATTGTGAAAGAAACGTTGTGGAATCGATCGGAAAAGATTGATCATCTAGCATATAAGTATTGGTGTGTACTGCAAGGTTCTGGAATCATCAAAATGATAAGAAATTTGGCCCAGTTTGGGTAAAGTTACAAGCACTGTACACAGAAAGATGTATATGGGACTGCACGAACATGTGGCATAAAAATCCATCCCGATTTGTATGCTGTTACATGCCATATTTAGTATATTAAGGCATTTGACGAGC
The DNA here is from genome assembly GCA_037976565.1 of Mesocentrotus franciscanus. Taxonomy (NCBI): domain Eukaryota; kingdom Metazoa; phylum Echinodermata; class Echinoidea; order Camarodonta; family Strongylocentrotidae; genus Mesocentrotus; species Mesocentrotus franciscanus. The sequence goes on from CP137682.1 coordinate 18,062,961, forward strand.
CATGCTTTTCAGGGAACATTTTTAATCTGATGTTCTTCCACACTTGTACAATAACAATGATAATGCTCACAAATTATTTTTCACCTCTTCCCAGAACTCAACCTTCTCTTTAATCAGGAGACATTATAGGCATTGAATTTGTGAGAATGCTATGGCAAATCTTTGCTTAAGTCCTATTTGTGCATCTTATTCAGTTTGTAGAAAATTCCCACACCACTCCCATCTTTGGTTCCATTGATAGCAAACATCGTCCTCTATTTATAAATAAGATCCCGATGGGTAGGCTTGTACTAATACTCCTTGAAATCACCTTGATAATGGCCAGTCTTAATCCATCCTCTTCGGAAAGAAATAGAATGAGATAGTTAAAAGGTTTCTAAAAAGTGGTATTCGTTCAAATAGTGGTCTAAATCTAAGATCTTGAATTGCTTACATATTATCACTGACCTGAGGCATCCCCATAGAAGTGTTTAGCTTGAACTCTCTTGCAGTTGGTGATCTTCCAGTTGTGTACTTGTTAACAAGATGAGAACTTCATCTGATTATAGTTTAGTGAGTAGGGTAGAAATGGATTTACAGTAGTTGGCGTGGCTTAGGGTGCGTTCAATCAACACTTTTTCACCCTAGAATCACGGTTTTCAAAGACGTTTAGTTTAAAACACGATTGCGTTCAAGCGATTTTTTGTTGGTCGTAAAAATAAACGTGTTTAAAAACACAAACATGAAACGCTGAAAAAAATGTGTTTTGTATCATGATTCTGCAGAATCACGGTCGCTAAAATTCGCTTGAACGAACGGAGATCTCAATCATGATTCTATGACGTCATTATCTATTATATATATTATCGCTACCTATTTCTATTCTTCCTGGGTGGGCTTGAAATGAGCGAGAATCATCGTTGATGGAAAATCGCTTGAACGATCTCCCGCAGTAACCGTGTTTTGTATCGGCGTTTTGAATTGTGATTCATGTTTGTGATTCTAGCTTCGAAACATCGCTTGAACGCACCCTTGGAAAGAGAAGTGGCTATCCTCTTTCAGTATTTCTATAATTATATCTCTGATAGTCTAATCACAGAGGAGATTGTAATATTCTGTATCTATTGTTTAGTGTATATGTGCTTTGATTCAGTAGAGTCATTAGTTGATCCAGCGATATTTACACTAGTGAAATTCAGAATTTAAAATTGGGGTATGATGATTGGTATGATGAAGGGGATTCATGGTGGTATTTACCGTGGAAACATGAAGATTGATAGAACAGCAGATGATAGATAATGATGATGACGATGATGATAATCAATGATGATAACGGTGGTGGTGGTTGTGGTGGTGATGGTGATGAGGAGAAGGAGGGGAAGGATGAGAATGGTGGCAGTGGTGGTGATGGAGGTGGAGGTGGTGGAGCTTCTGGTGATGATGATGGTAGATATGATGAGGGGGAGGATGGGGAGAGGAGGAGGAGGACAGTGGTGGTGGTGGTGGTGGTGGTGATGATGGTGATGATGGTGATGATGGTGATGATAATGAGGAGGAGGTTGATGCTGACAATAATGATGAGGTGGATGACATGTTTATAGATGGTAATGATGATACAAATTCCTTGAGAATCATTCCAGTGCTGAAATGTTGGATCTCAAATCGATTTAACTAATTATATTTCCTCTTTCTCCTTTTTTTCCCCCCTGCTCATCACCCAACCTTTGACTTTTCATCATGGCAATGTTTTCTACCATCTTACAGGTAAGATGATTAAGATTTTTGTCATGCTAGGATAATGATTTAATTCAGTATTACCAAAAAGGTGTGCATAATATAAACTAGAAAGATTGATTGAATTCATTTGGTAGTCAATTTTTACAGTTGCTAGGTATCCACTATTTATTTATTTTTTTACTTGGTTTGATTCTTTCTTATCCTCCTTCATCTTTAAATCACATAGAATGGACTTTGCATAATTCAGGAGCTATATAGGGAGGGTACATTGATTAGCCCAACCAAAACTCCACTTTCTTTAGAGATTCACAATGGATCGATGGTATACAGAAGCTGTTTATACTCAACAAATACTCTCCCTCTAATGCTTTCTATTCTTGCCTCAATTCAAAGCAATCAAAAGGCCGGAGTTGATTTCCAGTATTTGAAGTTCTTACCACACATGCATTCAGAAGGATGCAAATATACATGTTGTGGATTAGTTCCCCTCTTCGTTGAGATGAACATTCAGATGTTGGGATGGAGAACGCTCCATGTTATTTGTCGATGTTCTTAGGAAACAATTGTGAAAGGATAAAGGGGGCTCTTGAGGTGCTGAATGCAAGGTTGAGAGATAGAAGTGATTTTCCACCCAATTAATTCCATTATTTGTGTGACTAGGAGGAGTTTGAGCAGCAAACAAGCATCCTATGACTTCCCCTCCCCTTTTTACGCCATCACAAGTCACTTTCGCTCCCTCCTGGCAAATCTTGCATATAAGTTGTGTATGAGATGATATTAGCTACATTTACTCTGCAACCAAATATCACAAATTTTTCTCACATTCTGGTCTTTTGTCGTCACTGGCAAACAGAGATTTTACTGATTTTTGAAGTGTAAATTAATGCCCACTCTCGAAACATCTGTAAAATTAATGATTCTGGTTTTTGGTCACTCGACTCTCCTCACCTCCGTGCAATTGCATGCAGGTCAGCCACATGTCCCGCATGGGCACTTCTCACCACAACATAGGAATGAGCAAATATCAACATTTTTTAATGGGTTTTTCCAGTAGTGTAAATGGCGCCCAAGATAATCAATAATTTTTCAAAATGGTGTTTGGGCTGTGTAAATTAGCCTTATGATATCAAATGTGGTAGTAGGTTTGGAGGTGCTAGGTATCCATCATAGTTTTGTAGATGTCTTTCTTCCTCTTTGCAAGTCCTCAATAGAAAATCTACATGATTGTGTAGTTGGTTTCAAGTTTCCTGCATTTTCTGTGATTGATGTGGATAACCCAATCATTAGTTTTGAGCTTTAAACAGGTAAATGGGATAAATCCCAACAAAATATATGTATATATTTATTCATGTATTTCCAGGGTGATAAACTTCTCAATCAATCACAATTTTTCAGTAATGTTTGGGGGGCTATCAGTGGTGTGTCATACTCTTCCTCTCTCTCTCTATCTTTAATTCCCCTCCACTCCATCTCTCCCCTCATCCACCCATCCATCCTCTCCTGTCTTTCATCTTGTTATCCTACATCTTGAGAGCTAAGACCTAGCTTTCAGGTAGCTTGCCCAATATTGACACATCTCTCAGACCACTTACAATACCACTAACTGCTTCTCACAGCTCTTGGACACAAGATCTCAGTCTTTGTCTAATTCACGAGTTTATCCAGAATTGTTCTCTCTGTCAAGTGATGGTTGACCCCCCAAAGGGAGGGGTGGATGCATTCTAAAGGTTATAATTGAGATGTTAGACTTGACTATTGACAGTGATGACAGTATTGCTGCTACAACTTCACTTCTAATTGACAACACTGGTGTAAGCATACTTCTACGTCCTCATTGCCTCCATATCCAACAGTCTGTCAAACTCCTCAAATTTATTAAGAGGTACCATCAATTTTGGACAGATCATCGGGAGTTTAAGAAAAAATGGTTTCCAAATATGTTAAAATGAAAAGATAAAGAGTTTTTTCCTGCACTTTCTCATCATCTGATGTAATAATAAGGCTTGTTTTTCAGTCAGTATTTATGATAATTTCAATACAGCATAAAGTCAAAGGCCTATGCGATATGGAGTAGCAATGCTATCTTAACGTACTGCAGGTTTTTGAGAAACAGCACTAATTGAGCAAACTGGGTGTTTGGCCTAGGTTAAAGGGCAAATCCTCCTAATAATTACCGGTAGCTGGTATCAATAAAAGCAGCAAAAATCAGCATATTAGCAATGATTATATTAAGGGTGCATCACCGTGCATGTATGATTGTAAGTTTTCTTTAAGGAAATTAGAAAGTTCTGAATTTTTTTAAATAAAGAGCTAATGGGAAGGGACCTCACAGGACACGTCAAAGAGTTGACAATTCGTGTTTGATTGATCGCAACTTTGAAAATTCATAACTTTCTTATATTTAATCATATTCTGTTTAAACTTTCACTTACCTGTTTCTCTCATTTTTCTGCTTATATTAAAACCAACTTGATATCATGGTGGACTTCCCCTTTAAAAGCCTTATTTGCCAGCAGTCTTTCAATCTACTTGAATTGAAAGCATTAGGCCATTGTGTGATAGCTTGTTTTAATTGCTCTCCTGGTTTTTGTGGCCTCCAATTACTCTCAATTAAACCATCATTCCGATCCACATCTTTTGTCTCGCCCAAGAAAATGATAAAAGAAGTACTCTAGACGAATAGAACAACACCAGACAATGTTTAGCAAGAACTAATACCATTCTAAGAGAGTTCTTTTAGTTAAGTAAACAGTGATCTCCATTTTGGATTATCAAATCTCTCTTTAATTCTCTTCATCACATCTCTCCATCTTTCAAACTCTATAAAACTTTCATTCGTGTATTATTTCAAGATGTTATCTCCTCCCATTCCTTCTCTCCATCTCTCTCTCTCTCTCTCTCTCTATCACACACACACACACACACACACACATACTCTCACTTTCTTTCTGTCTGTCTGTCTCTGTCTCTCTGTCTCTGTCTCTCTCTTTCTCTTTATGTCCAATCCTCACTCTTTCTGGTTTTCTTTGTGCTTGTCCATTAGTACAGGTAAGCTCCATTTTGAAATCTTAGACCAATCAAGTCTTCTCAAAAACTTGTCTGAGGTTGCATTCCTTGTCTCAATGAGCTAATTCCCACTCACAGTCTGTATCTCTACTGGCTAATTATCCCACTAATTGACTATATTGCGGCTAGTTCATGAACACACCCTAGTTTTCTTGGGATAATAGCCTGAGCCAAAATCTGAGATGCTATGTGAAATATCTTGCTATTTGCATGAATTATTCACTCTGAATTAAGCTAATCATGATCAGGCAAGTACCTTTTTTCTACAGATCAGAATCAGCGGGCCGTTATGACAACTTGAGCTACTGAAGATGGGTCTTCTACCCGTATCTTCATTTCATAACTCAATTTTTTTTTTGAATTCAAGCACAGCAATGCTTGAATGTATTTTCATTTCTCCACAGATCAGCACCCCTAATGCAAATAAAAAATTACCACACCTCAGTAGTAACTTTCTCCTGAATTAGTAATGAACAGAGACAAGAGAAGAAGGAGCCTGTTTTTCTAGAGAGCAAACACATATGTAAACAGAGCTAAGCTTATCTTTGATTTAGTCCTGGGTTTTAGCACTCTCTTCCCAACTTGTGAACAAGGCTTATCACCTACTTGCAACAAACCAGGAAGTCAATAAGTGGGACTGGGCTTTGCTTTTGAAACAAAGGGATGCAAGGAGATGGATAAATATTGGTGGCGACAGTGAGACACTTGTTTTGGACTATGTTCTGCTTGAAGTTCCCTTCATGGTTTAGTTTGTTCCAGGAAGGAGGGGAAGCAGTTTGTTTTTCTCTTTTTTCATTCTTTGCTTGATTTGGTACCCTTTCTCTCTGTCAGTTGTCACATTCTTTTCCTCTTTCACCTCAAAAGCTGCCTGCATGCATGTCACACTTTCTTTTTGTTGACAAAGATTACCATTCTAATTTCTCTCTCTCTCTCTCTCTCTCTCTCTCTCTCTCTCTCTCTCTCACTTCTTGCTTTCTTGCTTTCTCTCTTTCTCTTTTGTCCTTTTCCATTTTCACATTGTTTCTACAATATTCTTCCTTCATTCCCTCATTCCTCGTTATGGAATCTTCTTTGCTTCCTTGCACTTTATAAATCATATCTTATACTGTTTTCACACTGGCAAAATTTTGCTTAACCCCGTACTATAGGTGGGGTTAAAGGGGGGTCTTAGCCCCACCTATAGTCCGGGGTTAAGCTTATTCCACTTTCTGTTCAGACACGTATTTACCAAAGTGGGCTAGCCCCACCTATAGTATCGGGTTAGCTGGCCCTGCAAAATAGCAGGGCTAACCCCGCAATTGTGGTGCTAACTCCGCAATTGCAGTGCCAAGCTAATGAATGAGAATAGAAAAGAAAAATAGTCCGGTACTACGCAATGGAGCGAATTGATGAATATTCACGCTATACAGCTAGTCCGGGGCTAAATAATTGCAGTGAGAACAGCATGAATTTTCTTATTCCGGGATAGGCGCTTAGTATATATAGGACTAACAAAGTGTGTGTGAAAAGCCAAAAAGTTAGTCCGGGGCTAAGTAAAGTACGGGGTTAAGCGAAACAAGTGTGAAAAGAGTAAAACACCCTAATCGTGCTCTTAAATGTGTTGGTTAAGGATACTTTTATATTTGAATTCTGTCAGTTTATTTCTCTATTAATCTATTTTTAATCTTCTTGAGCAAGATTAACAGCATACCAACAACACGATCACCACTACTTTTGCAACATCAACCCAATGGCAATTTCTATACCCTATTGTATATCATATACAAATTGTTTGGATTACAGAATTTGTCATTGTAATTTTGATGTATTTCTAAAGGTGATGGACAGGTATATATTGCCTTGGGTTGGATGTTCTTTGAAGGTTTCCATAGCAAGGGAGTGTTCATAAAGTTTAGTAAGGACGCTACACGCTTTTACCAAAAGCCTAAATTTATGAATGCCTTAGGTTGATTTTTCGAAAGTAGTTGCAATCGTGCTCAACAAAAGAAAAGTATCATACAAAATATACAGTTAATTACAACTCAATTATTCATACCCTTACCAAGTTTTGTAATTTTCTAAGTATGTGAAAAATTGATACGCCAAATTTATGTTTCTTGAGAATGTGACATAATTAAAGCTTACTTCTAAAAGTAAAAGTAATCAACAAAGGCCCTAAATTTACCAGTCCACCTTTCATTTTTTAGTTACAAAAAACATCAAATTTACGAGGGGTATGAATAATTTAGTTGTCAACTGTAAGTTTTCCATGAAATGAATCAATATTTTGATATATAAGGTTCTCGTTTTAGCACTTTGCCGTTATTTTTGGTGCATGCGCTTTAATATCCACCTGTACCATACAACAGGAGAGAAAGGAACTACCGGTATACCCTGAAAGAACCAAACCTTTTTTGTGACTTTCCTTGGTGTTTTGTAATCGATTTGTTTCCTGCAAGGGACAGGTTGATTGCGTATAAGCTTGTAAAAACATCTCCCTTTCATGCTATGTATGATGGCGCAGCTTTTATTATGATGTCTAATGTTTTTCAATTGGAAATTTGTAACAGGTTTTAAATTTTCAAACAGAATTGAACACTAGAGGCACGCTGGAAATGACAAAGTGGAGAGGAGAAAGTTATTTTTTCTTTCTTTTTTAGGTTTTGGGAGTAATCTTGATAGTTTTCTTTCTCATAGACTACAGTTCTTGGCAGAAAAAGTTTCTCCACTCTTTTGAAGTGCTTTATCCTTTCTCTTTATCTGCTCCACTCCCTTCCTTTTCTTTTCTCTCCCCTCCCCCCCTCTCTCTCTCTCTCTATCTGTCTATCCCTCTCTCTCCTTCTCTTGCTCTTTATAACTTTCTTCTGCTTCCTTTCATGATTTTGCTTTCTCCAGCACTTGCTCTTCATCTGTCATCCTATTCTCATACTCTCTATATGATGGATATTCCCTTTTGATATTGTATTCTTCATGGATAAATGGATAGTGCACATGCTCCACTCCCTGGGGAGTATTTCGGCCAGGCACCAATGCACAAGTGCACTATACTTTTATTCATCCAGTCTTCCATCAATCCATCCTTCATTCTATTCATCCATTCATCTATTCATCCCTCAATCAATTCCTCCATCCATCCATCAATCCATCACGTTAGCATTGTTTGTTAGTATGTCTGGGAAATAGACTGAATGTTGAAGCGTGACACTAGCTACATTTACACTGCAACCAAAAATCATTGATTTTTCTCACATTTCGGTGTTTCGCCGATAGTTGCTATGCTCATGTGACTCTCCTCACTTCCATGCTAACACATGCAGGTCGCCGACTAGTCGGGCATGCGCACTACTCACCCCAAAAAACGGTATGAGCAAACTTTGACAGTCTTTTAGGGTTTTTTCCAGTAGTGTAAACGGTAGACCAAAAAGTTGACAATTTTTCAAAATGGTGTTTGGGCTATGCAAATGGGCCTTATGTCAGTTGGAAATAGACTGAATGTTGAACCATGAAAATATGACATATTTCAAGCTCTTAAAAAAATGGAACATGATATATAATATTTCATTTTCAAAGCAAGTTATATTTTAAAAATTCTCTTCAGTTTATGACTTCTTATAGATAGAGTGTTTTTACTATATAAATTAAGTCTTACAAAGATGCTATTGACATTCTTGGTCTTCCCTCCTTTTATTTGGGCATAATTCTTATGTCTCTTATGATGAAGAGTTGTTGGGCCATGTGGTATTGAATATACTGTATAAAGGAAGATAACAATCTTGTAATGTATTAGAAAAGATAAGGTTGCCTTCTTTTATCTGTTTACCTGATAAATTTCAGATAGTTTCCCATATGATCTAGAAACTGTGAAACCCTCACACGATTATTTTCGAATATCAATGTTAGAATTATTTGGTTAATTATCTTATTGTCCATAACACTTAGACTGACTTTTACCATGTTTCAAATTTAATGTTACATAAAAACTCCCAGTCATTTTTAGACAAGACCCCTCCGTTCCTACCAACAATTTATTAACATAAATTATAAAATTTCTTTAATTTAAAAACTTTGCACAGAAGTGCCATGTGAGACCATGGAATTTTTTGGTAACTAGCATGTTCACATGTAGTTAACCAACTGCACAGACAAGTAAAGAACATAAGAAAAATGGAAGTATGAAAAACGTAGAGTGAAAGGGGGAGGGAGGAAGAAAATTCATACTGAGTGAAGTGTAGAGGAGGAGAGAGCCCGGAGGATTTGAAATCAGTTGGGAGTTTACTGACTCCCGATCTTGCATAAAGCCAGGAAGCGAATGCAACACTACTTTTGTGATGAATCAACTTTTCAAAGTGTTTGCAGATAAAATGCAAAGGGTTTACAAAAGAAACTCAAAATGTGTTGTGTAGGACTTCTTAATCGATATGTATACAGGTGCGTCCAAGTCAACCAAGTTTTTTTTTCATCAAATGAAAAAATAGACTTGGGGGTACGGCGGGCTTTACATTCCAAAACGCTCAAAATTGCTGCCCAAACATTTTCGTAAAGCTCTGTTGATTTCTTCACGCCGAAAATATGTCCCTCGGCATCGGCGACTATTGTAGCGAAAGCCGGAAAAAGTGTTTTGGAAAAACAAAGCTAAAAAGAGCAGGACAATGCGTCGACCAATCAGAGGCATTGTTGGAAAGTGCCTTGAGGGGATGGTGGCTCTGTTTGAAACTAGATTGCTGATTGGTTAGTTCAGCCAATGTTTAGCCAGGGGGGTAAGAAAGGTGTAGCAAGCTCTTGAGAATGGAGTCAAACGCTGAAGCCAGGAAGTCTGCAGGATAAAGGTGTTTGGTCTATTGTCACGGGGAAACTGTAAGAGTGTTAGGAGAGAACTAAAATGTTTTTTCCTTTTACTGAGAACTGTTTTACAGTCTCTTAGGTAGTAGCGCTCCAGGTAAAGTTGATGTTGACCCCTATTAAAAAGGAGAGGACACTGGACAAAAATGCAAGAGATTGTGGATTTATTTCAATATATGGAAGTATGTAATTAGATCAGTTCAATGTGAAAAAGAATCAGATGGGAATTGATCGATCTACCAAAGATCAAACAACATATTGAGATGATGATTTCACTATCATGGTTAGGACAAGAAAGAGTTCAAAGCAAGACTCACCAGACTCGACCCCATTCAGACACCCAAAACATTGCTGCTGCTTTTTTTTTTGGGGGGTCTCAATGTTAAATAACAAAATGTTGTACAGTCAAACCTGCTTTAGTGACCACCTGTCTACAAAGACCACATTTTTTGTTTCCCTTGAAAATGGTTTCTCATTGAAACATGTACTAAAGGAACCTGTCTACAAGGACTACCTGTCTACAAAGACCACTTATTGTGTTTCCCTGGGCGGTCACTATAGACAGGTTTGACTGTATAATGAAATATGTAGCAAAAGGGAGGTTGGAGTTTTGTATCAAACAAAAACTGGATAAAGAATCATGGTCCACCGTATATACACTATCAAACCAAACGGAATTACTCAACAATGCTGGATGAGGCTTGTCTATACATGTAGTGGTCGCACGCTTGTATAATTGGCTGTAATTCTGTATGCTCGAGCAATGCCCACAATGTAAGTCATCACTAAAAGGCCTGTTTTCATCAGCTCGAGATTGCCAAATAACCCGCTATTTTAACTATCCCGATCGCAAATTATCCAGCTAATTTGCGTCTTCATCAGCCTGCAGTTGCAATTAGCGGGATATTTGGTCGAGATAATCATCCCAAGATATCTTGGGCTAGTTTGCAAAATATCCCGCTATCTGTCCGGTGCGCCTTCACCAGCCCGAAGACTCGCACTATGCGCGAACGCTGAGCAAAATATCTTGAGCTAATTTCTTGAGCTAATTTCTTGAGCTCGAGTTTCAAGTTGATGAAGACGCGATTTGTAACTTGGGGCTTTTATTTCCCAAATCAGAAATAGCAGGCTATTTGGCAATCTTGAGCGGATGAAAACATGCCTATAGATACGGTGTAAGCTGACTTCTTCTAAACTTCTTCATTTAGATGATTTTCCTTCATACTGATTACTGTATAACCAGAAGCTTTCGCGTGCACGAAATGGGAAGGTTTGCCGCAAACGTTTCATGCCGCAAAAGAATTACTGTTAACACACCACTCGATATTTAAAATTTGTGAAAGAAAGTTTCTTGCTGTGAAAATGGCAATTTTTGACAATCTTTTAAAGTTTCAATTGTAGGAAGTACTTCTTGCTATCAATCATCCTGGTTATGCAGATTTGTTCTAAGATTTAATCATCTTTCTCCCCTTTCATTCCCTCTCCCCCTCTCTCTCTCTCTCTCTTTCTCCCTCTCCTCTCTCTTCTTTTTTTTCTTCTGTCTTTTCTATTTTCTCTCTTCTCTATCTTTCTCTATTCTCTATCTCTCTTTTCTCTCTCTCTCTCTATATATACCTCTCTCTTTCATTCTTCTCTCTTTATCTCTCTCTCTCTCTCTCCCCTCTCTTTATGTCTCTCTCTCTCTCTCTCTCTCCCTCCCTCTCTCTCTCTCTCTCCCTCTCTTTCATCCCTGATTATTAGACCCCTCTCTAACCCCTAACAACAATCTCCCACTTTGTCCTGCGAGCCTGTTGGCTGGTGGTCATGTCCTAAGATTACACACGATTGCTATTTAATGTGGGCCATCAAGCCGCCTGACATGTTTTCATGTAGCGGTATTCAATGTATTTTCCTTGGCGGCGCTGGTCGATTTCATCCAGATATGATTTTAATTAATCCCAAGGGCGGGGCAGGGTTCCCTCTCATCACTCATTGCAGGACAAATTTAAGGGCATGGGTGGAGCAGACCGCCTTTGGTCTGAATGATGGTATCTTTCATGACATTAGGTGTGTTCACATACGATAATCCTTTACCTTATCGGAGTAGTCTGTTGGTCGAGTCTTCTTATGTCCAAATACTTCGGAGCAAAGTGCAGCGTAGCAGCTCTAAATAGCTGAAACATTTCACTGAGGAACTGGAAAAGAGTAGTAGGAATATTCATTATAAGCAATAATTCATTGCACCAGAGAAAATCTGATTCTTTTTAAAATAGAAAATCTTAAAGATTTGCTTTGAATGGAAAGATATTTTAACTCTGATGCCGAGGTATGTTCTAAGGCAAATTCGGTGAAAAGGCTAAAGAAGCATGAAACCGGAATATTTACAAGAACTTCTCCAGAATATTTTGAACGAGGATATATTGTCTCTGTGAGATAAACAGATATTCAAACACATGTAAAACCCGTGGTAGAAATACTCAGTTTGGGAACCGTTGTGCCATCACTTAAAATGCTTAGGACTTGTCTTCCACACATTTTTCAAATAAACTTTGCCTTTCAGGTAACAAATAATCCATACAATATGTCCTGTGAGTGAGAGAGAAATGTTTGCCAACCAAACCAGTGAGATAAATGGAATGAACTGCTTTAGGCAGAGATGGCAACTCAAGTGGCCTAATTGATAAATCCTGGAATGAATTGTCAGCTAAAATGAGAGACAAGAAAGCAATCCTTAGCCCTAATTGCTCCTTCAATCTACATCTCAAATAGAAAACATTTGTGTAGATTTTAATTTGAGTGAGTTCAATAAGTTGCCTTTAACTAAGTCAAACTTGTTTGCTGATTGAAGCAATCAACAAAATACGGTTTTAGGTAATATAAAATGGGATTTTTCTTTTTGTCTGGTAAATGCCATTTCAAAGAGCCCATGTACACACCGATCATTGTGGATTGTTTTTAAGCTAATCTTGAGCTCTGGTATGGGGATCCTATGTCAGAGAACATGACTATAATTCATTCTGGACTGTTTATCCTGCAGTAGATTGATTGTTTGAACCAGTAAATAAAAACAACCTCACAAAAACTTGCTGGAAATCATCTTCAATAAAAACCACAACTCTCATTTGCACTGTGTTAAGCACATGGTGGCGGGCCTACTTACCATGATTTCCTTATCTTTCTATGCTCATTACTCAGCCCCTATACATTTTCTCTCAAAATCGTTTGGCACATGTCATTTATTTGTAATCTTGAACATTCAGTGTAAGTTTTGTTGGATTCTGTGAGAATTTATTTTCTAATATTACCAGAACTCAAGCTTATCTTTAATGTCTGTAGATGAACTCTGTTTAAAATGGATTAATCATATCATGCCAAGGAGTTTGATATAGATGATGGTTTAGCCTTTATACATGATGTAAAACATAAAATGTAGATTTACACCCAACTTCAGCTGGTTCAGTATGTTCAAAAGGTTTCGTTTGGTTATCTAGTTTTAAGTTCCATGAATGTTTAATTAGGGTTGCCTAGCTTGATTACAGTTCTTAAGAAGACACATTTCCCCCAAACTCATATCAAACCAGGACCCTGTTTCATAAAACTTGTTATCAATACCAAGTGCCACAGACCCATGACAAATCTGCTTATAGCCAATCAAATGCAAGGATTTCAGTAGCTTATAACGATTATCGTATCTGGTTACTGATAACAAGTTTTATGAAACAATTCCCCTGTCCACACACAACATTTTCCGTGATTAGGCGTGATTAGTTATACCGTTTCGCAATAGTTATATGATGAAATTGTGTGTGTGGACGCTTACTAACGATACGTCGTATAACGAAACGTCGTATAACGAAACGCAGGATAACGAAACGCAGGTTTGGGCATCGTTTCGAACTAGAACTCAATAACTAATCACGCCTAATCACGCTTAATCACAGAAATTTTGTGTGTGGACGGAACTAGTCTAACTGGGCGGGGCTTAACGTCGGATCGCGCGAAAGGAGACCTGACCTCTCATTTCCGCTTCCATTTCATGACCGCAGTAGCAAACTGCGCACCTATACGACATTTCGCTGTAGAGTTTTGGGATTACTTTCTTGTGTGTGTGGACACCCTGGAATTTATACGATGATTCTTTATACAACGTTTCTTGTGTGTGGACACCCTGGAATTTATACAATGATTCTTTATACGACGTATCGTTATAGAGTTTCGGGATAGATTGTTTTGTGTGTGGACACGCTGATAGAATGGAGAGGGGGATTGGAGAGGGGGATTGGAAAGGGGAAGAAAAGAAAGGAAAATGCTATAATAAGAAATTAGGAAGCCTGTAGACCTCATGATGTAAAGGAGAACAAAATTTTAAGGACCTACTGGGATTTAATTCTGAATATAATACAGATTAAATGGCGCTTGTATGGGTTACAAGATGTGGGTTAAGAAATACCAGGGTGATAGCATTCCATCTGTAATAGAGTTAGAATTTCACAGGGAATGAACGCTTTCAGATGGTATTGGAATTTGGAATAAGCGTAAAAAAGATGAATAGTTGAAAGGTTACAAGATCCACAGGTTGGAAAATCTATTCTCTTGGTACCCTCCATTCATCTACTAAGCATGATTGGTTTCTATATAGAGCATAGACAGATCTCGATAGGGAAAAAGAATAGGCCCGCATTGAGAACTCCCATTTTAAAGAAAAAATGGTTGCTCTATGGACTATATATGCCCAATAAGAGAAATGTATGTTCTTTCTCCCATCTCTTTTTTTTTTCATTTTATATTTCCCCTTCTTCATTTGTGAAGTCGGATTCATAACCTATACTCAACAACATCACCATTTTGTGAGCAGCTAAGCAGAAAGATTTTGAGAAATCATCCATGATTTATGAACTGTTTTAGCAGCAATAACTTTTACAATAACTAGCAATTAACTACCAGTAACTACCTTGCAATAACTTTTCCTCAATTAACTGAACCAACAGGTTTCTTTTTCTTGGTTGGAAATTTGTTGGGAGGGGGGGAAGGGGAGGGGCAAACTGTCCCTTTGCCCCCCTTCAAATACCCCAGTGTATACATGAAACAATAGAGATTATGTGCCACCTCTTCATGCAAATTTCTGCTTTGCTGCAAAGATTTGAAGTTATTATTAGTGTTCTATTATAAGAATAAAATAATGAACTACAGATTATATGTTTTCAAAAGAAATCCACACTTTGTTTTATTTTCTAAAAATTTCTAGTTTGCTTTATTTTTTGGAGGTCATTTTCAAAATATAATGTACAGGAAATAGTCCCTTAGAATTTACTACAGATTTGATCTCAGTTTTTCATTTTTACATCAATTATCATGTAATGACTTCAAGGTAGTGCATCGAGCCAGATTCTCATTTAGAATCCAGTCTCGGACTGTCTCTCATTTATTGCGCTCTGATTCGGGTCATTAATTTCCAATTACTGATTGTTTCCTCTCCCTCTCGCTATTTTCTGCCCAATTTCAACTTTGAAGGAAGATCAAGAAGCAGACCTCCATTCTTTAATGACCCGCCAAATTTAAAGTTGGTCTCTAGAGGTTGGTGGGAAGATGTTGGTTGGAGAAGTAGGAGAAGATGCCAATTACCAGATGGAAACAATAGATTGAATGTAAATTCACAAATGAATGGTAACACTAGCAGACAATAGAGATAACGAAACACAAGCTAAGTTTGCAAAACCTTGAAGATCCACTTACCAAGGCAAGGGTTCATATGCAGGACCGAAATGAGTATTTAAAGTTTTAACTACTAGCTGGTCGAGCAGTCTTAACTACAAGCTTGCGTAACCTGGTAGTTAATTGCATTCACACAGCACATCACTTTGAGCGAACTAAGAACCCCTCCCCCTTGCTGCTCGTAGTAATCGTACTATCCTTAATATCTGTCATGGTTTGTAACTTTGAGTTAACTCATGACTTAGAGTTCATAACCATGAGTGTGTCCGTACGGCCCATAACTACAAGATAACTTTGAAGTTTAAAACCATGAGCTTAACTTCAAGTTAACAGACTGTCGCATGAACCTGACCATTGAAGGCAGGCTATAGAGTAGTTTATCAAGTTCTTGTATTTCATTCATGATAATGCAATCATTTTCCTGTGCTTATGATGCCCTTATACAGTATAATATGAACTGATTCTAGAAGATGCCGTACTTTGCATTGTATAGACCGCACATGGACTCTCCAGTCTAATTAAGACCCAGAGGAATAAGTTTTTAATTACATTCATTTGGCCTAAAATCTTGTCTTTACAACAAGACTGAGACTGGTACTTCTACATCATGAATCCCTAAGGATGGTTTGTGTTGGTGGTTCACAAATTTAGTTCATGCCATGACTTGCCAACATTTTTAAAGATCATACTTTTTTCGAGGTTCATGGAATAAAAATCTTGTTCAGCCAGGGTGCCAAGCTAGAAATACATTTTTTTTTTTCTTTTTTTTTTGGAGGGGGGATGGGTCTTCTTTCTTTCTAGATGCGAGCTTTCTTTACCTGTGATAATAGATCACCAATTATGGCGGGAAAATTGATAAGCTATCACTCACAGACCTACATCTTACCCTAATTGCATGTTAATCCTAACAACAAGATGATGTAAATCACTTCAGTAGCTCTATAAGAACGTTTAATTGATATCCATAAAAACAACTTCCCTGGCTTTAGCATGTTTGTCTCACGATATGCTGATAGCTTCTTCTTTTATTCTCAACACCTTAAAGAAAATGTGATGTTGCTGCCGCAGTGATGTTGTCCTTACTTTAGTTTAATGCAGGATTAAGTCAAGTTATATTTAACCCATTGACTTTTGAGTTCTCTCATTCCCCTAGGCTTAATGCAGTAGTCACCCGGTGCAGGTAAAGAAAGGGTTAATGTTGGAAACTTAGACCCCGTTCTCACTCACTTTGAAAGTGGTCTTAGTTAGACCGCTCCAGAGGAACGGGTCTTGAGGAACGGCTTGCGAGCGTTCACACTCCGAGCAGTTTTTTATGGCTCAAACCGCTCCACGAGTCAAAAGGTCTTGTTGCTATGGCAGCTCAGGTCAGCGGGTCAATTTTTCGCGGAATACAAACCGTATGTACCGTACTACATGTTTCGCGAACGTCACTAGCTCACTTCCGTTCAAAGTACGCTTCCGTTCACACTCGCACGTTAGAGCGCTCCAAACCGCTCTTAATAAGACCGTTCCTCAAGACCACCTCCCGAGGTGGTCTTCTGGAGCGGTCCAGAAGTCCACTTCCTGGACCACTTTGACCGTTCTCACTCACCTAAGAACCGCTCCTGAGGAACGGGTCTTAGTTAGACTGCTCCAGCGAAGTGAATGAGAACGGGGTCTTAATTGTTGATGGTAAGATGCTTGATCATCCTAGCAACGGAGGATAATTAACTCCAGTAGCCGTGGTCTCTTTATCTTGTTTGCATCAATGCAGATGCATCTTGTACCTCTATCTTGTCTTACCTGTGCCTGTATTCAATTTACAGTGTTTACTACCCTTGTTTAAACTCTTCAGGTAGATGTTACGTCTTTATGCCAAAAGGCATTAAATCCTTAAGAACAGTTTTTATGTTGCTCCTTAAAGGAGACCAATCACCAAGATACAATTAACAACTTAATTATCAATACCCTTACCAAGTTTTGTAATTTTCTAAGCATGTTAAAAATTGATTTGTCCCTACTTATGTTTCTTGAGAATGTGACATATTAAAGCTCACATCTAAAAGCATTCAATAAAGGTCCCAATTCAACCAGTCCACCTTTCATTCTTGAGTTACAAAAAACAAAATAACATCAAATTTAAAGGGATATGAATAATTTAGTTTTTAACTGTATTTTTTCTGTGTTTAGTGGGTTTGTTATACAGGTATATATTGTAGTCAAAATACCAGTTTGAAGCGTTACTTCTGCAAAGAGATATTGCAAGTTTAAAGGGGAAGTCTACCCTGATGTTAAGTTGGCTTTAATAGAAACATTCAAATGAGAGGAACAGGGCGGTGAAAGTTTGAGTAAAAATCTGATTAAAACTAAGAAAATTATGACATTTTGAAGTTGTGATCAATCAAACACAAATTGGCAACTCTGTGATATGTCTTGCGAGGTCCCCTCCAATTTGCTCTTTACTTTAAAAAAAATCATAAATTTCAATTTTCCTTAAAGAAAATTTTCAGTCATACATGCACTCTGAATATAATTATTGCAAATATGCTTTTACACAGCCCCTGTATGAAACAAATCTATTCTATCATCAATAACTAAGAAAATGAAAGTTTGTGACATTTTCTGTATAGAGCCAATTAAACTTTAGCATATGGTAAACAGCTCCCATAGGTGTAATCACACCTCACTAAATTTAGCATTGCATTTAGAACAAAATCATTCCTTATGGTACATTGGTATTATACAGTCAAGACAATATGAAACGTAATGTGCTTTATCCAATGGATATCTTAGGAAAATATCAAGGGGCTTACATTTTAATATTTCATATTACCTGGTTTTTCTGTTAAATGTGTATATTGGTTTGTGTAAACCTATGACCTCTGACTGTATATTTAAGGGATGATTGAACACGAATTCATTTCAATGTGAAACCAATCATTACTCAATTTAATCCTACTTAACTTCAAATCACTTATATACAAGCCTCTTTTCTGTAAATTCAACTTCTTTTGACATAGAATTGCCAGATTGCTCTATTCAATCTCCAATCCTATCCAATTTCTTCTTACAAAAATGACTTGGGGTTTTTTCTTTCAGCGTTCCCATAATCGGACCTGTTGAGATTTGAAGAAGAAAGAATCGAAGACAAGAAATATCAGCGTTTCTATAAGCCAACCTGTTGAGATTTAAGACAAGAAAAGCACTTGTAATCCTGACCAAGTCGCTTTAGCTTAGCACCACATCAAAGGGTGCAATGTATATTGATAATCTCTTCTAGTTAATAGTACATAGTATCTCAATGCTAGCACTATTATCATGAGATGTAAAGACTGAGAGGATAACAAGTATAGATAACGTGATTACAAGATGGTAGCATTTATGGGGGTTTGCTTTGAAGATCTGTTCTTAGCCGCAAAGAGAGAGAGAGACAGAGAGACAGAGAGACAGAGAGAGGGAAAGATCAAAGAGCTTTCATATCTGATTTAGTTTGTAATCTTGTATTCTTTCTCTCTATCCACCCTACCTTCATTCTTTTTTTAAAGTGTGCTTTAGCTGTGATAAAGGGATAACGAAGAGAAGAAACTATGATTTTAAGCTCTTTATTGTAATCCAGCCTTGGAACTGCAAAGTTTCAGAAAATATTACAGAAGTTGCATTTACACTGTAAGCAAAAATCATTGATTTGTCTCACATTCCGGTGTTTCGTTGCTAAGCAACCACCGACATATGACAACAATCCAAGATACTTGCTTACAGTGTAAATGCAGCTTCTGACTTGAGTGTGACTGTTGTAATGATCGTTGTAAGATGGATGGAATCGGTGCTTCGTTGCTAAGCAACCACCGACGAAGCACTGGAATATGAGAAAAATCCAAGATATTTGCTTGCCATGTAAATGCAGCTTCTGACTTGAGTGTGACTGTTGTAATGATCGTTGTAAGATGGATGGAATAGATGATGATGAAGACCAGAAGATGTCAACCATCTTATAATGTCAAGAGGGTAATGGTTGGTATCTTGTTTCACATCATAGGAGATAAGTAGAGTGATAACCTTTTCATACCCTTAAAGATACTATGTCCCTTTTGCAGCCAACATCAAATTCTGTAGAACTTTGCAAAAATTATGAATATGTCAAGTATGTCCTATCTGTGAAATTTAAATGTTAGCAGTGTCCTAATGTTCAAATTATTCAAGGAAACCCGTTTACTTGCTAGACTTTACTGTCAGACACTATTAGTAGAGCAGTGGTCATGTAACCGGGAGGTCCCTGGTTCAAAACCAAGTGGATGCGCTAGTGCCTTTGGCTTTGGTAAGGCATTAATCCTCTTTACCAAGTCCCTCGGAGAGGACTTAAAGCCCTCGGTCCACTGGTTGCTTACTTTCAAGCATGCACATGCTTTCTTAGCAGTCGGGTAAAATAAACAAACTTACAACAATACCAACAACAAGGTACTTAATAAAATAACCCTGGTCAGGATTTTTTTTAAAGGCATCGTTTAACAATGTTAAATCAGAGATGCACAGCCCTACATGTTATCAGTGTCTGTGATATGGTGTAATATTGAAGCCCTAAAAAATTGCGCTTCAAAATGATTAAGAAGTGCCTCAAAAAACTAGAAAATCTTTGAGTGACCGGTTTTACCATACTCGCTTTCCCCAATAGACTGTAGTGTTATGAAAACCGTTAGGAAAACGCAAAATTTGGTTTCAATTTCCAATCATAAATATCTTGATAATCAGACAGGCGATCGGCTTGTAAAAGTCATGGGGTTCCTGACTGACCTAAAGGTTTATAATTATCATTGCAGCATGAGCTAAATCCAGGATTTTGTTTTAGAATCTGAGACAAGGTTACCGGATCCCTTTAAAGATACTATGTCCCTTTTGCAGCCAACATCAAATTCTGTAGAACTTTGCAGGAATTATGAATATGTCATGTATGTCCTATCTGTGAAATTTAAACATTAGCAGTGTCCTAATATTCAAATTATGCAAGGAAACCCGTTGACTTGCTAGACTTCACTGTCAGACACTATTGAGTGACTGACTGGCTTTTTTCATCTTTGGTAATAACATACATAAAATGAGCTGTAAAGGGTACATGAGCATTTGTCTACATCAACAACCCACTTCTTGTAATGGCCAAAATTAAACTGATTGAATCTTTGCGCAGCATAAAACGTACGACCATTCGGTACAATGGTCTGAAAAATCAGACTATTACTTCCTGGCTCTATAGCTCCTAAGTCGATTTGACAACTAATAGTCGTTATTTTCCCACTTAAAGATACTATGTCCCTTTTGCAGCCAACATCAAATTCTGTAGAACTTTGCAGGAATTATGAATATGTCATGTATGTCCTATCTGTGAAATTTAAACGTTAGCAGTGTCCTAATATTCAAATTATGCAAGGAAACCCGTTTACTTGCTAGACTTCACTGTCAGACACTATTGAGTGACTGACTGGCTTTTTCATCTTTGGTAATAACATACATAAAATGAGCTGTAAAGGGTACATGAGCATTTGTCTACATCAATAACCCACTTTTTGTAATGGCCAAAATTAAACTGATTGAATCTTTGCGCAGCATAAAACGTACGACCATTCGGTACAATGGTCTGAAAAATCAGACTATTACTTACTGGCTCTATAGCTCCTAAGTCGATTCGACAACTAATAGTCGTTATTTTCCCACTTAAAGACATTTTCAAGCCCCTTTTTTTAGGGAAGTTCTAAATTAGTATTGTCTTTCAAATGCCGTTGGAATTTAACCTTTTCATTTTTGGCCTGCAAATGGGACATAGTACCTTTAAAGACATTTTCAAGCCCCCCTTTTTTTCAGGGAAGTTCTAAATTAGTATTGTCTTTCAAATGCCGTTGGAATTTAACCTTTTTATTTTTTTGCCTGCAAATGGGACATAGTACCTTTAAAGCTCATCAACCATCATATCTACATGATACACTGAATGTTGAGGATTTCAAGTCAGAGGTTTTTAATCCTGTTCCCTTACCATTTATACCATATAATTTTGAGTTCCTACCCTTTTTTTCAAGAAATTGATTTCTTCATGCCTTTGCCCAAGTTACATTGATAGCAAAATGTGGTTACATCATGTATGCACCTATTACAATGTTTGTCTCATGAAGTCTTTTGAACATGATATATATTATATGTAATAAAAGTATGTTTCATAAATATCTTTTTATGCAAACATGCAAACATATCCAGGTCCAACATCTCAATGTTTCTGATAGGAACAGGGGGTATTACAAATTTGCATATATGCAAATGCATGTCATCATTTAAATTACTTTAGCAGAGGAACGATGTTACTTTGTTTGGAAGAAAATGTGATTATACAGAAATACATGTATGTGTATAGAAAACAAGTTTTGAATTATGAGGCTGTGACATGGTTGAATTTGCTTTTTTATTGTTATCAGACCATAAAATAAAAAATAGCTTTTATCAGTCAGATTTTTCTCAAACTTTTATTTTTTTGTAATTCCTCATTTTTTCTGCATTTCTGGAAGCACAATATTTTTCCTTGGATTTGTCCTTCAGTTTGTGGATCACATGCAAGTAAAATCACATCAGGAAGGTAACTGCATGGTTAGCATATTTCTATTGGTATAGGGCTTGCAAGGAAACGGAGCAAGCAAGCTGTTTGTTGTCTTTCAGAGTCCTTGAATGAAAAAAACATAGCATTATTGGTCTTCATAGGGAGGGGAAATTGTTTTGAAATCAT
Organism: Mesocentrotus franciscanus; assembly: GCA_037976565.1. Lineage (NCBI taxonomy): Eukaryota > Metazoa > Echinodermata > Echinoidea > Camarodonta > Strongylocentrotidae > Mesocentrotus > Mesocentrotus franciscanus. The sequence continues at coordinate 18,084,988 of CP137682.1, forward strand.
CTATAGCACCACCCATAGAGCATTCCTTCCACCATATATCACGACATCGTTTATTGGTGCTGCCTTCCAATCTGTTATCAGTTGTTTTAATGCACGACATTAACTAGCTAAATGGGCTGAAATAAACGACAGTTTCAGTTTCGATATTGAGGTTATAGAGATCCATCTGATGAAGGTGTCTTTGTGTTATCGGATGAATGGATGGAAGAAAGGAGGAAAGGAGGAGGCAGGGAATCTTTGGACTCTTAGCTCTTACAACACTCGTTTAACGGGAGGAATAAATGAAAGTTCCCTAAAACTTGTTAAAAGAAAAAAATATCTGCCTTCCCAGTAAAATTATTTGCTTGATATTGTTGTCTAATATTTGCATGAATGTACATCATGTTTAAGCGTGAGAGGAGTCGGACTGATGGCTGGTCTCATACCAAAGCACATTCCAGGTGCATTAACAAGAGATCATCGATGTGTGGTATTTCATCTGATAAAATGGTCTACTTTCTCTGTGGAGACCCATTTGCATTGCAGTAAAAAACAATTTTAAAAAAACATAATTTTTTCAACTACCGGAACAATGGAACCACTTTCAGTGCTTAGAGACTTCGGTGGTAAGCGCCTTATAAGCAACGTTGTTATTATGTATTATTATAATAGTTCTGTTTGTTTTGTTTTTTGTTTTTTCTTCAATTGTGCGAGTTGTGTTCATGTCCTGCTTGTTGCTGCTCTGCCTGCATTGGCATGGAAGCCAGGGGGGTGTTTCACAAAGACTAAGATCGACTTTAAGTTGGACTTAAGTATAACAGGCCGTTCGTGCCATTGTTTGCTCTCACCATTATGATCTTTAAATAATATTTTTTCCTTCAATAATGAATTATCAAAAAATGTAAATTTTTGTAGATTTTTTACCATGATTTGTACGTCCCGTGAGAGACCAATGCCAGTAAATGATGAGAGAAAACAATGGCACGAACGGCCTGTTATCCTTAAGTCCAACTTAAAGTCGATCTTAGTCTTTGTGAAACACCCCCCAGGAGTGTCACGTGACTATAAAGACGTGAACAAATTCACTGGTGTTTTGAGAGCAAGCATTTACACTGCAAATCCCATTCGAGTTTTGGCCGGCATTTCAAAAATCTACACTTCAGAGGTGGGTTTTTTCGTTTCAGGTTTTTCGTCTTGTTAAAGGGTAGTTGCATAGCAACTTCTGACAAAACTCAGGAATAAATGGAAAAAACTATGTATTTGCTTGCAGTGCGAATGCCCCTTGTGAAAGCAGTTAGGTCCAAGGCAAAGAAGAATGATTTGTGCCTTTTACAAGGTTATGATATGAATATCTAGAAAAAGATTGTTGGTAGTGATTTGCCCATTATTACACTTTAAGCAAGGTATTTTTGTGTTGTTCATCATCATAAACTCTGCAGCTTTTGGGCTCTGAAAATAAACCTCTTCAAGGATGCCATGTTGTTTGTGAATCCCTCCCTCCACCTCTTTTCCCAGTCTATCTCACTCTTTTTATCTGACATCAGAATTCTTCATTCTTGTTATATCTATCTCCTTTTTCTTCTGTATTATATTATATCATCTATATTGACCTGTTTATTTATTTCTAACATTGCCCCTCCTGTCTGTTTATCCACCTGTCTAGTCATCTCTATGGAAATTCCTTGGCTATTCTTTGGTCTATGTATTGAACATTATGAATAAAATATCAAGTTATCACGTATGTGCCCTGTCTTGTAAAGAGTTGTGATTGATATGAATCAATTGGCAAGTCCTCTATCAATTGCAAGTTTGCTCTCTCCTATATCTTAATATGTACATAGTTGCGATTGGTATCTATCGCAAATAAGATGCAATTAATCGCGACTGTTTATAAGACTGGGGGGGGGGGCCTTGTTCACATTAGTTTTTATCTGTCTCCATATTCTCCTTCCTCTGTCTTTTTGTTCGTTTCCATATCCTCAACCCATGCCACGGTTGTCATTTCTTCCTCCTTCATACTCTCCCGTTAGTTCTTCTTTCTATCACACTCACTCATCCTCTCTCTCATCCTCTCTCTCATCCTCTCTCATCATGGCTATCCTCACTGAGTAGAACCAGACTCCCTGGTTGAGAAGGGCACACCCTTGGAAAATGTGGTTAAAATCTGCCATCTCCCTATAAATAACTGTAACCAAGGTATTCTAAGCCAGTATTCATCTGCATCTTCAGCATCAGTATGCAAAGACATGTTCACACAAAACAATTCGAAGTTGCTTATTTGTTTCCTTTCCTTTGATTTTTGCAGTAGGATATTCATTTCACAGAGAAAGACATTACACCTCAGACTTTCTAAGAATAACTTTATTAAACATAGATTTCCTTCTCAAATTGCTTGATCAATATCATAGTGATTTCCTTGGGAGTATCAGTAACCTTACTTTCTGTTGATTTAAAATTATTTTAGAGACATGCCCTTTACTTCTGGACTTATTTCTTATTTTCCCAGCCGCTTTACCAATCTTGACGAGTTTGTGATATTGTAATGTGAACAGGTTTAGTATTGTGTGGTCTTTAAACAGGTGTTAGCACTCTGCACATTAATGTCATATAGCTTTAACTCATCTGCAACTTTGGATATCAACCTTGAATGATGGCTCCTGCGCCATGTCATACATTCCTAAATGCCTTAAAGAGAAGGCTGAGTTCTGAGGCAGGTGAAAATGAGAATTTGTGAGCTTTTTCTATTTTTTAATGTCACTTTGGAAGAATATCTTAGGAATTGGAAGAAATCCCCCTCCCCCCACTCCTCAAGAGAAGGATTGCTCTTCAAATGGCCTCATTTACAAAATTTTAAAAGAAATAGCTGAAAAGTTTGCACAAAACTTTAATGCCACATGTGTGTGTGTCATCCTGTATAAAATATCCTCATGTGCATTGCGCCTGACTTTCAGTAAGATCAAGTCAATTTCTCAGCATCTTGATGATTCGAAAAAACTCACAGGATATTCTTATGTACCATGTAACTGCTCTCAATTGCTTCTACACAGTATTTTTGTTTTCACAGTTAAATTTCTTGACCAGACCACACATTTATCTATCAAGGTTCACATGCATTTAACAGTGGTAGATACTCCTCATAGGTATTTGATTTGTCACCCAACAAGTTAGATTAATCCACATTCCTCTTTTCATATAAGTGGAAAACCTTAGATAACTCTCTACAGTAGATGTGGACTTGGTGAAGAGCAAACCATTTGTGAGACTGTCAAAGTGGTCAGTCTACCTACATGTGGTTTCATTGTGGTTGATTACTGATGCTAATACCATGAATTATATATATCTGTTGAATTATGTTGGTACGCATGTGACCATTCAGACAGGTATGAGGAGCGATGACTCAGTGGTACAGCATTGGTCTCGTAACCAGGAGATCCCGGGTTCGAAACCAATTTGATGCGCTAGTGCCCTTTGGTGAGGCATTAATCCTCATTACCTAGGCCCTTGGAGAGGACTTAAAAGATGTTGATCCCCTGGTTGCTTACTTTACAAACATACTCATGCTTTCTTAGCAATCAGGTAAATCAGACAAACCAATAAAAAAACCAACCAATACAATATCTTTTACTTTTTATCAAGGACAGTTGTTATAGGTGATGTGGAAATAGAAGAGACCACATTCTTCCAACCAACCTAAACTTCATGAACATCATTGGAAACATTGAATCTGAAGCTGAAAAAAACAATTCCTTTGTTTGTATGATATAACATTTATTATCACTAAGATCAATCGAAAAAATTAATATTCTGAAATTAAATTTGTTCAGAACTTATTCGCCTCTACCGGAACAAGAAACTCTCACATGTATGAAATTTGAAATATGAGATTTGCCAAAGTAATCACATATGATACAACACTCAATTTTCTGAAAATCATAAAAGTTTTCAAATTTCAAAGTTTCTCGCTTTACATTACTGCATCCAGCGCTGCCCCCCCCCCCTCACCCCACCCCCGATAATCCCCTGTTTTTCACTGAGAGGAGTTGGAGTTGACCTCCACTAGACATACCAGTGTCCAGTAAGATGACCTATAGATGTTGACTGGTCAAGCATTGATGTGACCTTTGGGGATAGGTAGTTTAACCTTCTTCTGTCACTAGTATACATTTGTGTTGAAAGATTGATTCTTAGAGGACACCACTTAATGGTCTTTGTTTCAAAGAAGGGCTTTTAAGAAAGGAGAAGAAGGGTGTGAGGGAGCATGGACATGGAGGGAGAGGATGAAGGGGAGGAGGGGAGGAGGATGGAGTGGCTGTAAGAGATAACATATGTATAGGGGAAGGGGAGGAAGGTCAAGAAGATGTATTATACCAGTTACTTTCCTGGGACTTTTCCCCCTCTCACTCTTCCTGACCAGTTTTTATATTCCCATTAAAGATACTATGTCCCTTTTGCAGCCAACATCAAATTATGTAGAACTTTGCAGGAATTATGAATATGTCATGTACTATGTCCTATCTGTGAAATTTAAACATTAGCAGTGTCCTATATTCAAATTATGCAAGGAAACCCGTTTACTTGCTAGACTTCACTGTCAGACACTATTGAGTGACTGACTGGCTTTTTCATCTTTGGTAATAACATACATAAAATGAGCTGTAAAGGGTACATGAGCATTTGTCTACATCAATAACCCACTTCTTGTAATGGCCAAAATTAAACTGATTGAATCTTTGCGCAGCATAAAACGTACGACCATTCGGTACAATGGTCTGAAAAATCAGACTATTACTTACTGGCTCTATAGCTCCTAAGTCGATTCGACAACTAATAGTCGTTATTTTCCCACTTAAAGACATTTTCAAGCCCCCCTTTTTTTTAGGGAAGTTCTAAATTAGTATTGTCTTTCAAATGCCGTTGGAATTTAACCTTTTCATTTTTTTTGGCATGCAAATGGGACATAGTACCTTTAAAGCTTATACCATCAACAATACCACAAATTGCTTGCTTCTCAATCTTTCTCTATATGGTATTCATTTTACTTTTAATCTTACACCTGTATCTCCCTGTAGCACCTATTCTCTTCTCACCTTTTGAAAAACTCACTTGCACTCATCATGATCATATATTTCTTCTCACCTCCAAACTCATTTCCTGTGGCTGTACAAACATCATTACTCAATGCTGAAAGAAATACAATCCGAAACTCTCCTGCATTTCTCGACTCTGGTTCCGTTTCACACCTGCTCTGGCCGATCGTTTACACTGTTAAGCTTCTATTATAACTGAAACTGTATTAGCAATTCAGTAGATGATTATTTGAAATCATTGTCAAATGATTACTGCAGTCATTATTGAGCCAATACAAGCTCAATTCTTTTGAAATATTCAGTTTATAATTCATAAACATAATGACATGTGCTTGAAGCATTGCAAATGAAGAGAATTTACAAGTTCAGTACCATTTATCATGATTCCTGTCGTGGTCCCCATACCTCCCCTGGGTATGGAGTGGCACTTCATCAGAATGCATCCTACATATCCACTACTCCTCTATAACATCCAACTGATAATAGTACTAAATCTCAAGATGAAATAATATTGATAATCGATGTGGTTAAATGGAAAGAACACTGATGTGAACACTGTAGGAATTTGAGCTGATTATCTATTAAATATTAAATAATATTGATAATCTATGTTGCTAAATGGAAACAACACCGATGTGAACTGTGGGATTTTGAGCTGATTATCTGTCCGATGTGAACAGGCCAGTAATGATATTACTGTCTCTTTGGATAAGATCTCAAGTGTGATCAAGTTCATGTCCCTAAGAAATCAGTCCTCTTTGAAATCCTATTCAAGAATCTTGATTGAATGCTATCCTCTTGAGAAAATATGTACCGAGTGATGACAAATCATGGATTGCTAGATAAACTGACAAGTTTTCTATCACATTTCCAATTCCATTTGAGAAATAGGGAGGAGTGGTAGTGCATGTACCAATATGATCTCTGGTTTCTTTTCTGTGTTTTTTGTGCAGTGGAAATAATTGTTGTGATATAGAGATGTACAGGTGTCTTGGTCCAGTGGTCTAATCACTGGACTGGGAATGCAAAGGTCTAGGGTTCAATCCCTGGCAGATATCCAGTGTGTGGTTGGATCAAGTTGATTAAAAGTTCACATAGTCATACATTTTGAAAAAAAAGTTAGAAGTTTTAGTGATCTAGTGCATGTGAATAAATGGGAGAGTTGTCTGCCAAATCAGCACAGTGGCATCCCCAATTGAGCCAATTTGAAAACCCCATATGTGTAGTGATTCACAAATTCAACACTTTCTCATTTTTTGTCCACGACATTCGAACTTGCACTGATCAGTCTCCTTCTGTGATTTTTCTGCTATCCTCCAGAATCAATTCAGATGAAGGTTGATTTCTATTTTGAATATTCTCACCGTTCTTTCATGACGGCAGTCCTCTCCTAAATATGATGCATGCCCGCTATCATTCTTATAAGCATAGAAGGTTATGCTTTCTGAAGAGATAACATACAGCAGCTGTCAAGTTCATGTAATTTGCTGTCACACCAGCAGTGCCCCTAATAAATTATCCTGGACAGTGATGCAGCTTAGATCCAGCCAGTGAGGGGCACCCTTTTTGGGGGGAGGAGGGGGCATGCACTTGTCATACTTGATAAATGCAATGCGAGACCATTGCGTGAGGGGGTGGTGATGGAAGAACGAGAAGTTGTATCATTTTCTTTTCACATGGTCTTTATCTGCTTCCTTCTTTTTCTATTTTCATTTTTGGGTGTCATTTGACCCCCCCCTTGCCCCCACCCTTGCCCCCACCCTTGATATCTATGGAAATGATTCTGACTGAACCTGTTCACTTCTGAGACTTCTCCCAAACTATTAAACACTTTGATAGAGACAATTTGAAATAACTGAACATTTTCCTGATCAGGTGGGATCAGGTGGGATCTCTGTCTTACTTTTTATCACATCTCATCTCTCTCTCTCTCTCTCTCTCTCTCTCTCTCCATCTTTCTCATTCGTTTTCATTCTTTATCATTCTTTATCTCTTTCTTTCTGTTTGTCTCTGTCTCTCTGTCTCCCGGACTCTATCTTCTGTCTGTGTGTGTCTATTATCTGTTTTCCTATCTCCTTGTCCTTTAGTGAACCTGGCAGTGGAGCTCACACTTCAAAGTAGATAAATTTGTCAAAAGTCCTTTCATCTGTGCTCTCTCTTTCTCTTTCTCTTTCTCATTCCCTTTCTTTCTCTCTCTCTCTCTCTCTCTCTCTCTAGTTGTCTCTCCATCTTCTCCCATCTGACTCCATCCTTATTAGAGGAGCCTAATAAAGATGATACATAAACTTCCTATGAAAACATCATTAAAAGTGAAACCCCCTCGCCCCTGCTGTGTTCTCCAAACAAATATCAACTGACTTTAGTGTTATGGTTGTAGCACGGGGGTTAGGGTGAATGGCCTGTATTGTTTGAAAATCCCTCTCATCTCAATATTTTGTATGATTCATGATGATAGAGTCTTTCCAGTAGATCATCTCATTCTCCCAACATGTGTTCAGCCTACCAAGATCTATCATACATAGCGCTATAGGCGAATTGTATAGCAATATGATAAATAATGACCTTTTTTTCTTCTAATCTGAAGACTGGATAGAGAAAACATTGTGTAATGAAATGTTGCATAGCAATTTTAGCAAAACGCCTGTTTGAGCGTTGTTTTGAATGAAAACTCAATAAAAAATCAGGGTCCTGCTCTAGTCTGAACGTTGCATCATATGGAATTTGTATAAATGGGAGGGGCTTATTGTGAGTGCTCACTGATGATTGGTTAGCTGCCATGTCAGTTGACCTCTTCAAAATTTGTTTCTTTATACAAACTCGTTGTCTATCATTGTCTATTCTGTATACACTCCTCTTGCTATACAATGATTCTTTATACAACGTTTCTTTATACGTTTCTTTAAACAACTTTTGTATAAATTTCCTTTAGTTTGAACAGGCTTTCATCAACATGTCGATATGGCTCACACTTGATGCTGATATTGAATAGATTAGTTTACTAACATTAATATTTCATGCATACTTTATAAACAGAGGTTGTTATTGACAACCTGAAAGCCTGCCCGACATAGCAACAAGTAATGTATGCAGACTGGATTCCAAGTATTGTACATGTAGTTCATTCATTAATAACAGGTTAATGAATTAATCATCGCTATAGGTCCCCAGAAAAGAAACATCCAGAAATTTGAACAGGTTTATTGTGACATCCGTCAGAGATAGATGGAAGATCCAGGGTCCTACCGGGGATCCCTGGTCCTACATATTATCTGAAAGATCTGAAAGATTGAAAAAAGTCTTTTTCATTATTCTTGATATCTGGTAATTTCATAAAAATAGACTTTCCTTTTTTTTATTAAATTACACCGATCGTTACTTTAACAGACATTGAAAAAATAATTTATTTGTCAAATTTAGAATTAGGTTTAGGTCAAAACAGCGTAGAACCCATTAAATGGTTTCAAACAAGCATAACTGTTCCAATAGTTAAATTGAAAAGCAAACTTTTCATTGATCAATTTCTTTATTACTACTCTCCAGGATCCTCTGGTATAGGTCATTTACCAAGATTGGTAGATTTAATATTTGTTTTCAATGTTTAAAGTTTCCAGCGTTATTTAGTCTCTTTATAATTTCTTCTCAATAAAAAATTGACAAATTCTAGTATACTTTTAGGTACCAATCAAACAAAGCATCCTGATATCTAAGACCCCGTTCTCATTCACTTCGTTGGAGCGGTCTAACTAAGACCCGTTCCTCAGGAGCGGTTCTTAGGTGAGTGAGAACGGTCAAAGTGGTCCAGGAAGTGGACTTCTGGACGCTCAGAAGACCACCTCGGGAGGTGGTCTTGAGAAACAGGTCTTATTAAGAGCGGTTTGGAGCGCTCTAACGTGCGAGTGTGAATGGGCGTACTTTGAGCGAAAGTGAGCTAGTGGCGTTCCGTGCGAAACCATGTAGTACTACGGTACATACGCTTAGTATTCCGCGAAAAATTTACCCACTGACCTGAGCTGCCATAGCAACAAGACCACTTTGACTCGTGGAGCGGTTTGAGCCATAAAAAACTGCTCGGAGTGTGAACCCTCGCAAACCGTTCCTCAAGACCCGTTCCTCTGGAGCGGTCTAACTAAGACCACTTTCAAAGTGAGTGAGAACGGGGTCTAAGATTTATTTGCCGTAAACAATCATCAGTAATTAGCTGTGATTTAAATAGACAGGAAGAGGAACACTATAGACCGGAAACCCCTGCCATCATAAAAACACATCATCTAGAAATGATTTGTTCCATTAACAATGAAATGTCCTTCATGTCATTCTAATATCTATCAGTCTGTATACCACTCTCGCCGTTTATACTCTCCCTAATGTCCTCTAAATATAATAGGCGGAGTTGCTCTTGATCAATCATGGCTTCATAGTCGTAACTTAATTTAAAAATTCAAAACTCAATAGATCTTTTCCGTAATGTAATCAAATTGAATGCACAAATCTTTGTTAAGAGCCTCGATAGAAATTATTTCATTCACCTGTTATGAATAATTGTATTTCAAAAGTCAGAATGGGAATTGCATAAATTATGTGTTGTTAGGTAGGGCAAGCCATAATGTTTGTCCTACCTAGCAACAATTAATGTATGCAAGAGTCTTTCCTTCACAGCATACAATGCACAGTGGCACATAAACAACTTGAGAATCACCAAAGGATGGAAAGGCAATTGTAATCAAACAAGTCATAGTCCAGCTAGCTCTGTCTGAGAAGTTTATCTCTCCTTTTGCATCTTAGATTTAAGAATGCCATTAATTGTTCAATTTGATACCTGCAGAGCACACTAGAGAATTAAATATTATCAAATCTGGTGCTGCGCCCTCTTGTAATTGAATGATGCCTCTTGAAAGCTTTTGATCACTGTTCTATGGGACCACAGGTGCACACTTCACTATAGGAATTACTGTCGCCATTTGAAATCATTACAGTTTCTAGCTCTCCTTCCGTTTCTTTCTTCTCCTCCTACGATTGACTGATTTCTTTGTAGATGTTTTTTTTTACAAATAATAAAGGCTCCATGCCAACTGTTATGTAAGGGGGCCAATTGAAAGATAGTGCTCAGCAAAATTAAAAAGAAATCCTACTATAAATTGAGTAATTATTGGTATAATTTTAGAGGTTAATAGCTCTCAGATCCCAAATATTATCAAGCCGTGCTATAATGATTTAGTTGTCAAGATTAGAAGCAAGCAGTTTGGACTCCTGGGGGGTGTTTCACAAAGACTAAGATCGACTTTAAGTTGGACTTAAGTATAACAGGCCGTTCATGCCACTGTTTGCTCTTACCATTTACTGGCATTTGTCTTTCAAGGGATGTACAAATCATGGTCTCAAATCTACAGAGTTTACATTTTTTGATAGTTCATTATTGAAGGAAAAAATATTGTCTAAAGAGTATAATTTAGAGACCAATGGTGATAGCAAACAGTGGCATGAACGGCCTGTTATACTTAAGTCCAACTTAAAGTTGATCTTAGTCTTTGTGAAACACCCCCCTGGTATGCTAGCTGCATGCCGATGTAAACGGAGGGACCCATCCCAGGAAAATCATTCAATCTATAAGAAAATTATATTGATGAGATATCGATTTCTGAAAATGGAATACTGCCCTGCAGAACTATGAGTTAGATGTATTAAAGGGATCCGGTAACTTTGTCTCAGATTCTGAAACAAAATCCTGGATTTAGCTCATGCTGCAATGATAATTATGAACCTTTAGGTCAATCAGGAACCCCATGACTTTTACAAGCTGATTGCCTGTCTGATTATCAAGATATTTATGAATGGAAATCGAAACCTAATTTTGCGTTTTCCTAATGGTTTTCATAACACTACAGTCTATTGGGGAAAACGAGTATGGTAACTTTTTTGAAGCACTTCTTGATCATTTTGAAGCGCGATTTATTTTTAGGGCTTCAATATTACACCATATCACAGACACTGATAAGACGTAGGTGCATCTCAGATTTAACATTGTTAAATGATGCCTTTAAGGGGCTTTGACTTTGAGAGAGTATGTTATGATGTTTGTGTTGTTAGATGAGAATCTGCACATTTTAAGTGAAAAGAAAAGTCAAAAGGGCACTTGCAACAAGTTAAAATACATTCCTAAAAATAAAAGAAATAATGACTTTCAGTGCAACAAGGTCATTAAATCAGGTTGGTGGACATTTTTATCTTTTAACTAACTACTAAGTAAATTACACATTTGTATTTGACTCATTTTATGAATATTTTCAAGAGATAATGAATTGTATTTTTGTTGAAATAATTTTGTGAGAATTGATTTTAAGACTACCCACAGAAGGCCTCCTACAAAGAAGCTGAAATCACTACACCTCACTTATGAGATTAGACCCAATACTACTCTCTCTCTCTCTCTCTCTCTCTTCTTTCATCATTTTTTGTGTATTTTTACAATTGAGTAGATACATTGTTAATAACAACAGGTGAATCTTCACAATGCTACCCTAATAGCTCTTCCTCTCTTTCTCTCTCTCTCTCTCCTTTGCCTCACTCTCTTTCTCTCTCTTTCGTTTCTCTCCTTCGCTCGCTCTCTCTCTCTCTCTCTCTCTCTCTCTTTCTTTTCTCTCCTTTGCTCACTCTCTTTCTGTCTCTCTCTTTCTGTCTCTCTCTCTTTCTCTTTTTCCCTCTCTCTCTTTCTCTTTCTCTCTCTCTCTCTCTTTCTCTTTCTCTCTTCCCATTCTTTTCTCTCACTTGTTCACTGGCACCACCCCCCCCCCCTCTCTATTTCTTTCCTCTTTTGCTCTATCAATCTTCATGTATATAGCGCTCTTTGTAGTGAACCTCTCATTGTATGTGTAAATTAATGTCTTACCAGAGTGTGGTTGAAAGACGTGTGATCTATTCACTTGGGTATTAATTTAGATTCCCATGTCACTTTGTAGGTTTGTGAAAGAAGCATGCAACTATTGAGAATCAAACCAATTGACCCTCTGACCATTTTATGAAAAACATCAGGACCATTGATTTTATTAAAATCAACAGAAATGAGGTTAGTTCATGTTTGGTAAGATGAGAAAAGCTAATAGTAATAGGTAAGTAGGTAACCAACCAGAAGACTGACAACTGTAAGTTATGTGAAGGTTTTTTAAAATAGAAAAAACATGGCACACTTGGTAGTAAAGTGAGCATTATGGGTCTGAAGGCTCAAACAGAACTCTGGAAAGCTGAAAATTAGAGGGGAAAATTGAATATGAAATCACCTTCATGGATATCACATTGTATGTTGCTTTTGAAAATCCAAAATTTAGTTTATGTGTCATAAAAATCAATTGTTAAGGTGTATGTCTGTTAGATATCATCTGCAATTTTTGTTGTCTTGAAATGTAGTCCTCTTGCAGAGGGTGTGTGAAGGATTTGTTTTTTCTTTTTCAAACCAGGAGTACAAACAAAATTTGTGGAGATGCAGAAGCTTGCCATTAATGTGAATCAAGCCTTTATGAATTGTTATCTTGCCCTTTTCTCCTATACATTGTGATGATATTGAATAGTTAGAGATGTTTCTCTGGGGAGGGGGATTAATTTCAAGGGGCAATCATCGCAAACTCCCTGAAGATTTGAATGATGTCTTTAATCAAAAGTATCCCTGGTAGGAATGACTTGAATAAAAGCTTTTTATCTTCATACTCCCTGTAGAGAAAGATAGATCTTGTCTGTTGGTTTCATGGTAAACAAGGCGGTGGTGTCTTAAAGTTAAAGGGGAAGTCTACCCTGATTTCAAGTTAGTTTTAATAAAAGCAGACAAAAAATGAGAGGAACAGGTTGGTGAAAGTTTGAATAAAATCAGATTAAAGATAAGAAAGTTATGAATTTTTGAAGTAGTGATCAATCACACACATAGTGGCAACTCTGTGAGTATCTTGCAAGCTCCCCTCCCGTAAGCCCTGTACTGAAAAACTTCAAAAATTTATATTTTCCCTTCAGACAATTTCAGCCATACATTCACCCTAAATTTGATTATTGCAAACATGTTTTTGTACAACCCCTGTATGAAACAAATTCATTCCGTCATCAATAACTAAGAAAATGAAAGTGTATGACATTTTCTGTACAGAGCAAACTGCATGGAGAGGACATTGCAAGATACGTCACATATGTGTTTGATTGATCGCAACTTTAAAAATTCACTTTCTAATCATTTATCGGATTTTGCTCAAACTTTCACTGACTTGGTCATCTCATTTTCTGCTTCTATTATAACAAACCTAATATCTGGGTGGACTTCCCCTTTTAAACATGTAAAAAGGGAGAGATTAATTTAAAGAAGAAAAAAAAAACAGAATGATTAAAAGATGCATGTGACTTCTTGTTTACAGATAAGGAAGTATCAACATTCAGTCTGGGTTTTTTTTCTGTATTTACAATTGAAATATTTTTAAGTGTACTGTGTTAATTTGATCATGTGATTATAATGTATACACAAACGTCTTTAGTATAAACATGTTTAGAGTTACAGATAATAAAGCAATCGTATTTTCATTTCAATCTCCTCTTATTTCAATTGTACTTTCGAAAGGGAAAACATACCAGTATGATTAAAGAAAATATCTAAAATTCTGTTTCATTTTCCCAAAGGTTTGAAACATAATAATCAATATTCATAATCATGTGACAACAGTTGGATGTTTAAAGAGAAGGTTGAGTTCTGGGGAGAGGTGACAAATAATTTGTGAGCATTATCATTGCTGTTATGCAAGTGTGGAAGAACATCAGAGAAAAAGTGTTCCCTGAAAAGCATGGCTCTTCAAATTTCAATTCAATTTCAATTTATTTATTTTTCCATCTTTAAAAAAGAACAAATATAACGTAATATTAACACATTGCATTAAGATAATAATATATACATAAAAATGGAGGGATACCCTTAATAAGCAAGTTGCTTTCATATTCTAAATATGACAAGTAACAGCTTAAAAATGAGGCCCGCATTTTTATGTCACATGTTTGTGTAGTCCCATATACATCTTTCTGTGTACAGTGCTTGTAACTTTACCAAGACTGGGCCAAATTTCTCATCATTTTGATGATTCCAGAACCTTGCAGTACACACCAATACTTATATGCTAAATGATCAACCCTTTCTGATCGATTCCACACCGTTTCTTTCACAATGCAATTGCATGACCAGAACTCAACTTTATCTTTAAGATTGAAAGTGCATTGTTCTGCGATAAAATTTCATATTTGGAGTGTTATGTTTTAATCTTTTAGAGTGAACTGAATACTTAGAATATCCTCTTTTTATGAAATAACAATTCTTCTTTTCCTTTTCTCCTTTTCTTGCTTTTTTTCAATGTCACAGATAAGGTGAGACATATTCAGGAGAAACTGGAAGTGTTTATTGAAGCTCTCCGGAAAGAGAAAGTATGATGGGAACGAGCCACACCCGATAACATGAATCGCAGTTCGATATGTGGAGTAATTATACCTACCAAGGACCTACAAATGTAAGGATTTCAATAACTTATAACAACTATCCTATCTTGTTATTGATAACAAGTTTCATGAAATAGGGCCCTAGGGTCGAGGCAGGTGTATTAGGTCAGATGCTAAAACCATGAACTTCTTTATACTAACTTTCTGCTGTTCGAAATGGACTGAATGGATTGATGTCAGTCCATTTCTGCTGTTCGAAATGGACTGAATGGATTGATGTCATCGTAGAATGGTACAGAATGTGTATTTTATATTATACTGAAAAACGTGATTGCTAAGACGTTCATATGAATCAACCTAAGGCAATTCCTAGTGGCCTTTTGTGTCTGTGAACATGTGTGAACATGAAAATGACATACTTCAAGATGCACACATGACTTCTATGGGATATTGAAATTTACCCTTGAGTTGATTTCTTGAAAGTCTTTGTGATCACGTTTGAAATACTATCACGAATGACTGTTCAGCAAAGCTAGGTTTGAAATGGATGACATGTATCCTATATGTGATAGGGCATGCATGGTTAGATTATCACATAGTAAAGTGCTATCTTTTGGAGCTAACGGAAATGGTATGACATGAATTTGATGACCTGCCATATCATAATCCCAAAATCATGAAGAAATTTGTAAATAGAAAATGACTTGGGAGGGCAAATTATATGAAAGTTACATTTGTGTGTATAAGTGGGGAATGTATATCTGTATGCAGTTTCCCCTTTGATTGATGCGAGGGACTGAACTCCTAAATTGCATGTTGTGACAATTTTATGAAGAATGCTTGGGTATTTAGAGAGGAGGATTAATGTGGGCAAATGGCCAATTTGTTTTATTGAAGGTAGCGTATCCATTTTGCAGGACAAATAGACCCCAAAAAACATTGAAAACTCAACTATGATCGATTATATCTCTCTTGTCATGGCATAATCATTGCTATGTTTAGTATGATTAAAAAGTGGCTTTATTCCTTTCTAAAATGATACCTCATTTGTTATGATTTTTCAGTCATGGAATGACTGTAGGGCGTCATATGTGTTGTTTAATATTTACATGAATTTGGTATAATTCTGATCCTGGCAATCGTCTTGTTTAAAAAAAACTTTACAAAAGGGAAACAATACTTTATCTTGACACCACCTATTGTCATACTGTGCAAATCTAGATTCATGAGCATGAATGAACAGGATTATTTAAGAAAATAATAACCCGATTGAGTCATGTTTTGTTCTGTTGAAGATGAGGTTAATTTTGTGCAAATAAGGTGGAATGTTGGCTACATTAGCAAAATATGCTACTTTTTTCCATTTATTATACAAGTATTGAGGTCACTTGTGCTTGTGAAGGGCAGAGAAGACTAACACACAATAATTGATATCCATCATTGTCTATTATCAACTATTCAAAGAGCAGCCATTTTTGATGAGTTTTATATATCCATATCTGGAGAAACAATAGGAAACCGTTGACTCTTTCAGAAATAGGCTAAACTTTTCTCCTCCAATAGTATTTATTCATTGAGCTGATCTCTTGTAGCAGTTCAATTCCTCTACAATTTAGAAGGTACATAAATCAGGTATGAATTGGAATTCTGGCCCTCTCATTTGGGAGTCGAATAAAGGCATTTCAAAGTCCCCGATTTACTGAGCGATTGGAAAGTTTTGACATATTTGTGAGACCTCTAAAGCTTCCAGATTGTCTTGGCCCTGTTTTTAATTTCATGGATCAGTAGCTTGCCAATTTGAAGCTGGAGTAGCTGGAGTAGGGAAATATGTATTTTATAGAGTTTTACTGTCAGATATATGCTTTCAAATCAGCAGCCATCGTGAAAGTAATAACTCATAGATATGACTTTGTAGCTTGTTGCAGTATATCCCTATTGTAAAATGAATATTAATATAACAGACTGCTCGCAAGGTCGTTGAATTGGACAGGTTTTCAAACACCAAATTCCTTCACCCAATTTGTTGGTGTAAAATTTCAATAAATTCAGGTAGCAAATAATTTGCAGTATGAAAGTCACGCTCCAATCGTGCACAGCTAGAGACAATGTAGAAGAAAACAGAGTACTCTGTGAATGTGCTAGCTGCTCTTTGATCTAAAGAAATAATAGTTTATGTCAAAAGATTTCAGGCAATTCATATAATTATTTTTGAGCTGTAGGCTTCACTTTTTGTTCAATTTGGATTATTGTTAATATATATTCATTTCAGATTGTAGCTTTGTATTATTACAAAAGCAATATTCTTATATTATTGAATTGGTTGTCTCTTTGAGAGCAGCAATGTATTGTGATAATGATATTGAAATATTCTTTCTACATTATGTATTGTCTTTGACATGGATTATGTTTATTTGTATATGTTGTGTTAAGAATTATTTTTGTCTATGTAGTTGACTACGACGATAGTCAACTGGTGTGTTCACATATTGTTTGAGCTTCCTACAGTACATATTGACTATAAATATTTCAGGTGTTATATGTACTGTTCACATCCTCCACAAGTTTCTATGAGACTTCAAAAAACTCCATGTGGGTGCTTGCAAGAGGCACATTCTCATACCACCAACTCCCAAGGGAAAATAAACAGATAGGGATCATGATAACATATATATTCCAGTGACTAGGACATGTCTTGGAACATAAGCATCAATGAATTTCTAGATTAAAGCCTGTCTGCACTAGTTTGGCCAGGAGGGATTAGACCTCCCTGCATAGTCACTGACAGGTGGTTATCTCATCAAATCAGCTCTCAATTAACATAAGAAAAAGGGGACCATGGGGGACCAATGGTCACCGATTAGGCATTGT
Source organism: Mesocentrotus franciscanus (assembly GCA_037976565.1). Lineage (NCBI taxonomy): Eukaryota > Metazoa > Echinodermata > Echinoidea > Camarodonta > Strongylocentrotidae > Mesocentrotus > Mesocentrotus franciscanus. The sequence continues at coordinate 18,102,366 of CP137682.1, forward strand.
TTGCTATATAGAGGGCGCAAGTAGCTATAAGTAGTGCAGTGGGGCTTTAAGTGAAGATATTACAATATTGAAATAAAAATCCCTTCACTATATGTCTGTGTGTATTGGTGCAACTCCTAAACTCAGTAATTATTTTTTTTTTTAGTCAATGTTACTTGTTATTTGATGTAAAGGAGAATGGGACATGTCAAACTACTGTTACTATGTGTACTTATATTATGTCTCAACCAATTAAGTTTCAATGTTCATTGATTTGATGCATCAATGTCTACTATACTATAATGTAACATATTATGAAAGTCGGGATCTCATAAGGATTCTCAATCTATATGTTTTATGACTGAATAAAGTGATATGCAACATAATTATGAAGAATGTAGTGTGACTCTCATTGTGTTACATGTCAAGCCAAGAAGTTATGTGATAGACCAGTTTACTAACATATTCAAATTGATAGATGTTTCTTTCAAGGGGACCTAGTGACGAGTTATTCCATTAACCTGTTATTAGTGAAGAAACTACAATACTTGGAATCCAGTCTGCATACATTATTTGTTGCTACATCGGGCAAGCTTTCAGGTTGTCGGGAACAACATTCGTTTTAAAAAAAGTATGCATCAAATTTGTATATGTTAGTAAACCGGTCCATTGGACAAGCTGACGATAGCTGGGTTCACGCGAGACCGAAATCACGAGTATTCAAAGTTTAAAACCTCAAGCCAAGAAAGCAGTCGTTTATTGCTACAAGCTGGCGTAACTTCCTGGAAGTACATTGCTTCCACACGGCACATAACTTCGAGTCAGCTAGAAACCCTCTGCTCGTAGTTATCGCGGTAACTTTAAGGTCGCTCGTGGTTTAAAACTTCAAGTAAACTTTAAAAACCACAAGTCCATCTGCACGGTCCGTATAACTACAAGATAACCTCAAAGTTTAAAACCACGACTGTCGTGTAAACCTTACCGATAAAAGACTTGCTTCTTCATTCGAATACTCTGCTCCTTGGTTATTATGCCCACAGTGGCCTTGCAGGTGCCATTAATATGCGACCTTTACGATGTTGTTTTTTATATTTAATTTATCAACAAGCCCATTAAATTGTCCTGTTATGCAACTTAATGGCAGGATATTGAGGAAAATGTACAAAAGTTGCGCGTTCAACGATCCACCCACCCGTTGCGTGAGTTCTGCAACTGGCTTTAATTTTGTCCTTACATCTTTTAGAACATCGTAAAATGAATTTAATTTAAATGTATCCGATCCGAATTCTATCATCATGATGCGTTTTTTTTCTTCTTCTTTTGTTGTTGCCTTGGGGGGGGGGGTTGAGGGGGAGTGTACAGAAAAGCATTTCAAGCAGAACAATATTATATTATATTTATATATTTGCTAGATTCTGTGGACCTGTTTGACCATCAGTAGAATGAAAAGCAGTCCAACACAAACCTTTTCAGAAATCGTAAAATATTGCAATATGCCGACATACAAGATACAAGATATTTTATTTGGTCTTTGCAAACAAGTTACATAGAAATTTGATTTCCACTGGCGTTACAATAATATTCAAGAAAATACATAATTGTATTCAGAATTAAGCATTGGTCATTGGTATTTCAAATTATAAATAGTTTCAGTATTAATTTCTAACGCAGAAATTCAACGATGAACCTTTGAGTTGAATTTATGAACAGAGTCGGGAACAAATGAATATCTGAATCGTGAAAGGCGAGTTGGGGTGGGGGCGAAGTCGGATACCAGAACGACATGGTATAACCCTAGACATACGAGAATCTATCAAAGAAATTTGCCTTTTTTCCCCTTGTTGCAATTGCGTCTGTTAATGTTAAATAATTATTATAGGTTCGCTCGTACGGCGGTACAAAGGACAATCATATCATTGGAATTCGACATTAACGCTGATGATTGATCTTATAGCTTTAAAAAAAATTTTCCTTATATTCTAAGACAAATTTTAGCGTACCATGTCACAAATGTTAAATGGTATCTTTACATGGTGATGTGAGGTTGATGAGCATTATGAGAGTTAATTGATGAAGAAGCTATGCTCAAATCCTGAGTTCCATGGTGGGTGCACTGAAGACGACATGGTCTTATGATTCATCGTGGGAATTTTCAATAACTGAAGAATTTTGGTCATCTTTTTCTCACCATAATCATAACAGAAACCAGTCAAAAGTCATAAAAATGTCAACTCTGCCAGTAGGTCGCATATGGAGAAGAAAAATCATCCTGCCCATGCCCCCTCTCTCTCTCTCTCTCTCTCTACCTCTCTCTATCTCTCTAGCTCTCCCTATCTCACTCTTTCTCTCTCAATCTCTTTCTCCATCTCTCTCTCCATTTCACTGTCTCCTATCCTCTCTGTTTGTCTTTTTTTTTTTACAAAACCCCTATATTTCTTTACTCTGTCGATATTTTACTTTGTTTTGATTATTTTCATTTTGTCAAATTGACGGTCTCTCTTTATGTTATGGATCCTGCTGGTCGTAGAAATATTTCAATTTTGGCAGTGGAGTCAGTCCGAATTGTATCTTCTAGATGCTTTTTTGTCTGTTTTTTTTTTTTGGGGTTGTTTGGCTATTGTTGTTGGGTTACATTCATTAGCATTCGATTCTACCAGAGAGTATTTTTTAAAGTACTTTCATAAGTTTACTTCTTCTTTTGGTCGTCTGGCTGAAGTGCGTCACGCGTGCTTGGCGGGTTGTCGATGATTTGGCGCGCTTTTTCACGGTCGCTTAGCGACTGACCCTACTGCGCTAAGCGGCATCCCCGCTGACGAACTCAAACTTTCAGAACGCGCGGAATGTTTTGTGTTTCTTTGAATTCCTATCAAAATCCAATAGCCCGTTATTGTTAGCCTTCCAAATGAAACTGAATGTCCAGCCAGTCTGTGACTTGATTTCCACGCTGAGTTGATATGGGATATCTCTTGAAGTTAAAGCGCTGCAGCGGGTAATGGCGTTTCGGTTTCGAGGGCGAACGCTTTCTTCTCGATCTGGCGCATGTTTGGAGATTGTGAATGACGCAAACATAAATAGATATCGGAATATGATCTTGTGGAGGTATGCTTAGTTTATTTACAGCTCGTGGGCCGATGTTTGAAAGGAAACAAAAGATGCCGGGTAGAATTCTCCCCGATTCTTGCGACTTTCAACGTCATAAAACGAGAGACGGGTTTGGATTTCAGAATACGTCGAGTCGCGTGGGACCACCGTGACTCTCTTTCTCTGTCTCTCTCTGTCTCTCTCTCTCTTTTCTTCTTCTTCTTCTTCTTCTTTTGCTTTTTCCCTTTCTCTCTCTTTCTCGTTCGATCTCTATCCCTCTCTTTTTCTTCTATCTTTCTCTTTTTTTCTCTCTCTCTCGACTCCTCCTCTATCAAGTCTCCATTTCCGCAATTGCCCTTTGCAAAGTCCGTACATATTTGAAGGTTTCCAAGGAACAATATCATTCTTTCTCCTATGTGACGGGAAAATACAGTTCCCTCGGCGGCTTTGGTACCTTCAAGGAGTTACAGCCACCTCCTTGGTACCATCACCGAACTATTGAATCCGTCCGCCCTTTACTGGAGTCTGGACGAAATACATAATGATAAACCGCCATCATTGCTAAAACGGTCCCAAACTCGACCTGTTCGTAGTCTATTTTATGGCTCATTTCGCCTTCTTTGACTAAAGCTATAGTTTGAAGTTATTAAACTGTTTAGCCTGTCACTTCATGAAATTATGGTAGACCATTAATTTGGAAGACGCTATTCAGGATTTAGGATTTTTTGTAACCTTTGCGATGAAGATGAAGATGCTTACAAATAACACGTTGTTCTTCTTTTCATTTTTCAACAAAATACAAACAATATCATGCCTTGCCATTTCTACAAACTTTATCTACCCCACCCCTCCCCGGCCCTGTCGATGTTTGTGATTTGTGATGGTTATTTTACCTGACTGCTAAGAAAGCATAAATGCTTGTAAGTACATGTAAGCAACCAGACGGACGACGGCTTTAGGTCCTCTCCGAGGGACCTGGGGGGCATTTCATCAACATTTGTCCACCGACAACTGTCGGGGCCGACTAAATTTGACCAATCAGAGGCCTGGAAAATAGTCGGTGACAATAAAATTGTCGGTGAAAATGATATTAGTCGGTGAAAACCACCGACTAATTGTTTCATGAAACGCCCCCCTGGTAGTGAGGATTAATGCCTTACCAAAGGGTACTAGCGCATCGACTTGGTTTCGAACCCGGGTCACCGGATTACGAGACCACTGCTCTACCAACTGAGCTATTGCGCCTCCTCTTATTGTTACATGTACATTGTTGCTATCATTTTCATTTTGCATCCAGGATATCGACAATAATTGTATGCTTCAATCCTATATTACATTTCACACGCTGTTTGCCCCAACTTCAAACTTGGTAGGCTACAAGCTAACCCTAACCGGGATCTTCAGTCGGGCCATGACCGCCATGAACAGCTTCGTCAACGACATATCTTCGAGCGAATTGCTGGCGAAGCTTCCCGTCTCGAGACTAAAAACGCCCTTCGCCACCCTGTTCGGCCCAAACCCACAAGCCTTGAATTTATGTCTCATAACTTCTTCCTTAATTGCCTTTCTCATGGTTAAACTGTTTACAATTGAGCATTCTATCTTTTTTATGCGACTCCGAAAAAAGAAAACAATCTCGTGGATTTATGATGAAAGGTAATGGCGTAAAGAAATAGAATTGTCCTTCACTGCATGCCTGCATGGTGGTCGAAACAGACATCATAAAGATTGCTGAATTTATTGGGAGATGAAATTGAGTGTAGCACTTTGATATTTTATTCGTTTTTTGCTAATGTGATTAAGTCAATATAAGTTAGCCTCTGTATGCCATTACACCTGGAAAATGTCCATGTAAACTAAATTTGAAAACTGAAAAATTGATTGCGTGTTTATGGAAACGATGACCGAGTGTTTCTTTCCCGGGCCCCTACCTACCCTACCCCCTAATCCGATCTATCCCGGTGATTTCCAACGTCGATGCGTCATTTTATAGCAAATATTGTTTGTTGAAACCACCATGAAGGACTCGAATTCATATTTTATGAGACCGTGGTTGAAAGCGACAAAGGAGCTTTGTATTCGGCTACAAAAGTTGGTCAGATATTTTGGACTTGAACGTCAGATTGACTCAGTACCATGTCCTTGATAGAAACTGACGTGCTCTTTCGTGATTCAGTGTGATGAATGAGGAAATGATTTTTTATTGAAGACACTGGAAGATCTAATATGACAGTATTTTATTTGTTCACATAGTGTACTATACGTTTAATTAAAGATAAAGACCAGTTCTGGTCATGCGATTGCATTGTGAAAGAAACGTTGTGGAATCGATCAGAAAAGGTTGATCATCTAGCATATAAGTACTGGTGTGTACTGCGAGGTTCTGGAATCATCAAAATGATAAGAAATTTGGCCCATTCTTGGTAAAGTTACAAGCACTGTACACAGAAAGATGTATATGGGACTACGCGACCACGTGCGCGATATCTATTTGGTCCCAATAGATATAATAATTTACCAAATATATCAATTAGTAGGCGATTTCCCGACTTTCCCGGCAAAATTTGTATCATCACGTATTTGTCAAAACATATTCTTTCACATGATTGGTAATGAGAGCTTCCATTTCATTTTTTGAGAGAGGGGCGTTTCCAAAACTGGTCTTTACCTTTAAAATGACATAATACTACAGTTATTGAATTTACACTGCAAAAAAAAGCAATGACCAACGTGATAAACAAGCGTTTACATCACAAGTATGTAGAGTAAGTGAAAATTAAGAGAGAAGAAGAGGGGAGGAGCAGGAGAAGAAGGGGGAGTAGGAGAGAAAATGGGATGGGGTGCGTGAGGGGAGGGATGAAAACTAATTACAATGGCTGATATTTCGTTCAACGAGTATAAATTATTAAAATCTAAATGTTTCTCGTTATGAAATTCACGTGCTCAAATTAAAGGATTAAACAAATGTGCGACCGTATTGTTCATTCATTAAAGCAGAGTTTGGTTTTAAAAGTTGACCGTACTTCTCGACATTTTCTGTTTTCCTTTTTCGTATTCCTTTAATTTAAAGCTTAAACTGTCGTGACATGGACTGTGTAGTAGGTCCATGGTCGTGCTGAATGACTGTTCACAATGTGTTATAGGGCTTGATGAGGTAATTTGTGGAGGTAATGGTAAAATCTCGTTTGAGGTAAACAACTTTCAACCGAAGGAGTTCCAAGCCATGTCCCCGTGTAGTTTCAAAACACTCGCGTGGTAAATCATTGGCTCTATAACTCAATTTATGATTCTATTACTATAAGCTTTGAAAGAGGAATGTCGATCTTTATTCGCTCAGAATCCCCTCTTGGGCCGGCCAAGTAAATTTTGATAAAAATCTAATATGAATTAAGCGCGTTATAGCTATGGAATGTTAAGTGAATAGAGCTTTCATCGCCGTTTTGTAAGTGGATATAGAAGTAAAGAAAAGATTTAGAGAGAGGGGGGCAAAGAGCGCAACGTCTGATGACGATATGGCGGGAGTCATCAGTACCTCTACAATATTGGGATAGAAAGTATTATCAAGCTTCGTTTATTGACTCTTTGGTCAAGCAAAATGTACATTGATTAACGATCATTGAAAATCATGAGGCCCATAGCCGAGGCTGACAAGCGCCAACACACCAGAGGCGGCTACCTAAGGAGACAGGGAACATACCCCCATTTTTCAAAGCATCAGAAGTGCCCATGTTTCGCGAATTGATCATTGGAAAGGTCCATTGAAAATGAGATTCACTTCAATATATTTATTTTTTTAAATAACACAATGACAAGACTGCAAACTACTTAAATTATTTTCCCACAAAACATTTGATTTTCCTTCTCAGTTATAACATAAACCCACATCTAAAGTTTGGAAGTGATATTTCAAACCAAACAACCAAACAAAGCCTTGACTTTCCCAAATCCGTAAGAAAATACTCATTATAAAAGCTCCCAATGTATAATTTTTTTATTTGAAAAAGTTATTTCATTAGGATCCCCCGCTTATAAAGAAAGACATTATTTCATTTATTCATGTATTAATTTATTAATTAATTGATTTATCTAAATTTTTTGTATCTATCTATTTATTTAATATATATTCATTTTCATGTTTTCATTATATTTTTTGTTTTATTATTCATTTGATTATTTATTTATTTAATAATTTCCAGCGAAACTCTAACACTGCAAAAACAAATATAGGCGGGGAGGCAATAGGAATGCAATAATAAAAAGGGGGAAAATATATAAAGTAAGAGGAGGGGGGTATTGTAATTGTTGAGACTGATTGCTACCAACCAACGCTATTTTGTCATCAAGTCGGATATAAATGATTATCAAACTGAGACTCTTTTATTTTCTGATGACGCATGCCTGGAAATAGAATCATACACACAATGGCAGATGTGGAGAAGGTATAATCTCAGAAAGCTCTCAAGAGTTCTGTTTTTTACATCATTGATTAAAGACACTTTCAACTAGTAATGTTATAACGAACACATTGGCTATATAGACTCATGAGCGATTCTAGAAGATTTTTTTGGGGGAAGGGGGGGGGCTTGAGCTCCAAGCCCCCATCTAGAACCACCGCTACTGGATAGGCTATATAATGTTCGATCGTGACTGTGGATTGGTTGTAGATTGGCGGGATCAAGAATATATGTCTCTGAGGAACTGTACGAGTAATTTATTGATCTACTATCTACATGTATGCTTACGAATCATGAGAGAAAGAAATATTTAACAAGATAAATAACTGGTCTATTCATTAAAAAAATAAGGTAAGTATAATATGACTCTGTATAATAGATCGAAACGGTGGAGAGGGGGGCATTTTGACCAAAACATGCGGGAAAAGATCAATCAATTGAAGAGAATCAAGATAGAATATAGAGATGGACTAGATAGCAAATTCATTTTACATGAGTGCATGAGAGAAAAAGAATTGCAATGTGAGCGGTACCGAGCAAGAAAAGAAAAAGAGCGAAAGAGGATAGTTTCGATTCTCCATAATTACTCATGAGAAAGAGGGAGAGAATGAGAATGAGATTTGCTGAATGTCGCTTTAAGCATTGTATTCCAATAATAATCCTTAATGATGAACCATTAGGTAAGGGGGTACTCTGGGAGACCCAGATGGTAGGATAATTTTAAGTCTGTTCCCACGACTCTTTTGACCCTTTCTTTTTTTGACTGACCCCTTCTCTTCGTTCGTCTGTACCCCACCCCAAACGTTCCTTCATGTTTCATCCATGCTTCATCATTCAACGAGCTCATCAAGTCAAATCGTCCAATAGATCTCGACGGTAGTCAAGCCATGACTCGTTGCCCTCATCGTGTTAAGAGAGGCAGATATAGCGCCCTCGAGATAGCGTTGATGAAAGAAGTACAGCACAACATTCAAAATAGAGGAGATGGATCGAGTACAGGGATATTGCCGAAATAAAACAGTTGCCTATATATATCCTCTGCTGCGCACCTGAACTAATCCACAACCTGCACTCACCTCTATCCCCTCCCCCCTCCCTCAATCTTCCATGTTCCTCCCCCATTCTTGCCCTACCCGAACCCCTCCCTCTTTCCTGTTTAATCCTAACGAAGTTCAAGATCAAGCCATTGCCAGACTGACTACCTTGCATACATTTCTTTTTCCCACGATGATAAATTGCTGATTGAAATCAAAGAGCTGCGATTCAACATTTTCTCATACTTCCGTCGTAGTTTGACCTCCCCTTCTAGTTTTTTTTTTCTTGATACTAGTATTAACCGTACCTGACCTGCCAACATTATGCTTGCTGTTGGATATTTTCTGTTTTGTTGTTGTTTTTTTTTTGAGGGAGGGGGAGGGGTATTCCATGTATTCACATGCGCACAATTTTAGAGCTATTGTTCTGCAAGAAATAGGAAAATGGAGCTTTAATGTCAAAACTGAGAATATGACATAAAAATGCAATACAGCATATAGCGTCACAGCAAAACATGCCTTTTATTTCTTCCCAATAACTCAATGTTTGTACCAGTTTTCGGGACGCTCGTGGAGGGGAAACCAATCTAAAATTATCTGGCAAAAACAAGGGGGTTCATCAGAGTTTGGGGATGCATTCTTGCTGAAGAATACTTCAACAAAACAAAATGGGAAATGGTTATCACATTTTCACTGTTTCAGATGCCTATTTGGCCTAAATAGGCTGCCCGGGGGGGGGGGGTGACAGATATGAGGGGCACATTAATTATTTCTTATAGGGCCTTCTCAATGTGTACTTAAAGATAAAGTTGAGTTCTGGTCATGCGATTGCATTGTGAAAGACACGATGTGGAATCGATCAAAAAAAGTTGATTATGTAGCATATGAGTATTGGTGGGTACTGCAAGGTTCTGGAGTCATCAAAATGATAAGAAATTTGGCCCAGTCTTGGTAAAGTAACAAGCACTGTACACAGAAAGATGTGGCATAAAAATCGGGCCTCATTTTTAAGCTGCTACTTGTCATATTTAGAATATGAAAGCATTTGAAGAGCCATGCTTTTCAGGGAACTGATGTTCTTCCACACTTGCATTATGATAATAACAATGATAACACTCACAAATTATTTTTCACCTCTCCCCAGAACTCAACCTTCTCTTTAAGATAATTATCGTCTATCGTTGGAGCCAAAAGGGCAATGACTCTGTGTGAAAGTATGAGTGAATGCCCTTCTGGCTCCAAACAGATAATATGCCAGATTTTCTTTATTTCTTTTTGTTTTGCCGGGAGGGGGTACGCGCCCCCATGCACCCCTCCCAAGTGCGCCATTTTGGTACAGTTATCAATGCATTGTATTAATTATCTGTAGAGATGTTGCCTTACTATGATTAATAAATCTTCATCCTTTGTTATATTGTAATACCTGATATAAATGAAATATGTCATAAACTTATCGTTAACATATGCGAGGAATACAGGAATATTTCTCTCTTTGATTTTGTTTATTTAATTAACTTGAATTTAATTTCATACAGTATTCGTCACATATTATTATTACCTGTGAAAATACAGCAGATACGGACTCATTGAGTTCAAATGAAATGGACCATGTGAAACTTCCTACCAAGAGTACCAATTTGCGATTTTCCAGATGAATGTGTCATATGAAAAATCGTTCAACTCTCCGTGGCTCGCGACCACAATTCTTTTAACAGTAGAACTCATGAGAAACTCTTCTACGGCTGTCCAGATAAATTAAGTCCCAGAAAGGGATACATGTTCATTTTTGTCACTTTTATGTGTTTGATGTAAGTCACAGCGGAAACTCCTGGGACCACTTCTGTCCATACTGGACTGCTGGATATAATTATAAGCGTTTCATGTATGTGTAATTGTTCAAAGTTTGCAAGTTCTTTTTTAGCGTGTTTAGGGATGAACAATTCTACTGTCCTAAACAACATGTTAAAATAGTGATGATCTTAGTTGAAAAACAGAACGGTGTGTCAGTAGCGAATATAATTGGATTTAGATTGGGAAATTGGCACTCGCAAAATTGCCATTTCCAATAATCACGTGGAATTCGCCTTATTATTAAATTTGCGTAAAAGAAAAGAAAGAGACTCAACGCGCGAAGGAAGTCATAAAATTATAATTCGAGGTGACATTTCTCACAGAGAACGTGTTTTTAAAATGCACGTTATTCTTGCTGTTGCTGCTGATGGTGATCATGACGGAGGTGGTGGTGGTGGTGGTGGTGGTGGTGGTAGTGATGATGATGATGATGATGAAGATTGTGGCGGTGATGGTAATGATGATGATGGTAGTAGTTGTGGTGATGATGATGGTGGTGCTTGTGGTGGTGGTGATGACGATATGATGAAGATTATGATGATGATGATGAAGATTGTGGTGGTGATGGTGATGATGATGGTGGTGGTTGTGGTGATGATGGTGGTGGTGGTGGTGATGATGATAATGGTGGCGATGGTGGTGGTTTAGGTGATGATGATGATGATGGTGATAATAATGGCGCTGCTGCCGATGGTGATTGTGAAAACATTTTTTTTTTTTACTGATCACTTTCCTGAAAGAATGGTAAGTTATCGCACAAATCCCATATAAGAGGGAGTAAAAATGAAGTCATAAGCTATCATCACCCCTCATAAACACTAAACCAACATTCCATCGTTTACACGCAGGAATAACAAGCTCAGTAGCTTGATTGTGTTTAGATGAAGAACAGATGTGTGTACAGCTCGGGTTCCAAATGTGCATGAACCCCAATCTTATGATATTGATGAGCATGTTGATGCCCATCATTACCAGGATAGATACGCTTCGTGATCAGGTGATGATGCTTGACAAACAGGAGGCAGAGGAGGAGGAGGGGAGGAGGAGGTGAAGGAGGAGGAGGAAGGGGAGTTGGGAATGATATTGATGAGGTTTGTGATTCCAGGGAGTTCTATCATCTCCCTGGTGATTCGGAGCTGGACATGGCTTGAACAAAATATATATGGGGAAGATCAAAATTCCAACATGTCCACCACACCACAATGATGGTGATAGTGATGATGATGATTTTGATGATCATGATCATGATGAGGAGGAGGAGGAGGAGGAGGAACAGTAGCAGCAGCAACAGCAGTAGAATGATGGTAGTGATGATGAGGAGGAGGAGGAAGAGGTGTAGGCGGAGGAGTAGGAGGAAGACGAAGACATCCAACGTGATAATGGTTACCATGGTTACGGTGTTGGTTAACGATGGTAATGGGGGTGATGGTGGTGGTGATGAAGAAGATGACGGTGATGATTATGAGGTAGAAGGGGTGGCGGTGTGAGGGCGGTGTCTCAATAATTGTGGGGTTTACACATGCATATTATAACAATTGGGAGTGTGATAGTGTATTGATACAGGAATAATTATGCGGAAGGTTCGACGACAGAGGATATAAAACACACATTTAAAATGTACATTGAAGAAGAAAAAAAGAACGTGTAATGCAAAGTGAAAAGAAAATAAAAGTCAGGAGAAATATCAGGATGTGTTTGTAGTGATGATGCAGTTGATATCTCCTCGGAGGGGTTAACAAATGACCCCAGTCTGCACCAACCTCCAAGTGCTGATGTCATTGAAGATTCATAGAATAGAGCACTATTGTCTCTCTGACCGTCAAATACTGTCATGTACTCTAAATAATTCGGGAAATTTGTTGTATTTTGTGTTAATGCGAAGAAGGATTTTATGTGGTATAGCTTTCATTTGGCCTGCGTGTAAGAATGTGACAAGCCGGCGGCCATTTTGAAATGGGGTGCCAAACTTCTCGGAGAATGTGAAACTTGAAAGATATTGCCAGAGTTGACAGAAATGTGAAACAAGAATGATATCATCAAGATGGTTTATTGCCGTTTGGTATACAACCAGTTCGTCTACTACCCAATCGGTCTATTCCCATATGGTCTACACCCAACCCGTCTACTATCCACATGTATTGGTCTCATAATCGTTTCGTTTACTTATTATTTGGTCTAATGACGATTTAGGCTAATATTCATTTGGTCTAATTTCCATTTGGTCTAATCCCCAATAAGTCGACTACCCATTCGGTCTTATTCCCAGTTTGACCATATGGGAATAGACACATTGGGTAGTAGTAGACGAACCGGCTGTAGGCCAAACGGCAATTCACCATCAAGATGTACTGACTGCTGCAATGGATTTACAGAGGTCTAGATTTAAACGTATACCCAATAAGTTCTCTGCCCAAAGATCATCACAATAATAAAGAAAACAAAACATTGTTCAAGTTCATGAAGTAAGAAAATACGAAGAAGCAACAGAGTACCATCATGTTTTATAACATTTTGAAAACAATAATGTAATACTATACATGTACAATGCGCCTAATCATTTGTTTAGTTTTTTGTCATACTTTTAAATGGCCGTTGTCTCTATTCTTTATTCATCCAACCATGGACTTATGTCCATGACACGACCTAGCTGTATATTTATATTGTTTTCTTTCTTTTTTTGGAAATCGCTTGCTCAAATTTGATTTCTTTTTATGTATATAAGGCCTTTTTTGTATGTCGATAATGAACCTTTGTTCTAATGAATTTCATTTTATTGCTGTTTTGATCATCTTAATCATTATTGTGATTAACTTATACATAACTATATTGACTGAAACCAGTGATACTTTTGTTTTAAAACTTTACCTATACCAATATGACAACCATATTTATCCACCTTCTCACCATATTCGTGGTCATAGTTTCCTCTCCAATAGTTGAACGTGACCTGAATATGAAGCGCTTGTAAATATAAATATAATTTGTAGCTGTCATATATACGTGACAGGTATGCGGGCAGTAACCGACAGTGCGAGTTGCTTTTGGCGGGAAGCGATGTGTGTCATCTAACAAACGATTCCAGATTTGATCACACTGTCAAACCTAGGTCAATGGTCGAACAATAATGATATATTTCAATTAAAATAAGAAAATCGATTAAGCATGCTTGTATTAATAGTTCGCGCATCGTTATTGTTTGAAATAATGAGATAATAAGACCATGTTTATAAGTCTGAAAATGTGAAAGGATTAATGTTGAAAGAGAGAGTAAGCATGTGCGTGTCTTTACTGTTTGAACCATGACCGTGTAGGTTTGATGGGTACGATGGCAGTGACCTAGCGGGCTAGACCGGGGGCAATGCTCAATGAGTGACTGGTTAAGAGCCCACCTTCTGACATGGCATTGACCTCCGTCTTTATGAGGTAGGACGGCAGGAAAATATGAAAACTAGAACAAATCCTCGAGATTTAGCCTTAAACAGAAGACTTGATTCATAGGAAGACTGGTTTGATGTGTCCCTCGCGGCGATCAGGTGTGGGGAGTATAGTGATAGGCCGACAGCCAAGCACGTCCTACACGTTCTGTGACGTCATAAGATTGACATGACCCGGTAGAAGGTGTGTGCGTGTGTGTGTGGGGGGGGGGTCTGTCTGTAAGACCAGTTACGTACAGACAGCAACACGAAGCAACCAACAACTTACTATATTGTATATATACCCGGCACAACTATACGAGCTACCACCACTCACAGTTACAACATCCCCTTCCGAATATAACAATCGTAAGCTACTAAATCATGCATATTGAAATTTTGATTGATAAAAGTATATCACTTTACAAAATGAAGCACCCTACTATTAGTCTCTCCATCTCTTCATCCATCAAAATTAATTTCATATCTATCTTTTATGTTGGATTTTCTCGTTTGTCAACGTCCCTTTCCCCTAAGCTATACTTGATTTATTGTCAAACTGATTCATTAGATCCGTCAGACCAAAATCACTTTTAGGCGACAAAAGGAAAACAAATCCTCCAAATCGTGTAATTACTATCAATATCACTTTTCGCTGTGTATTTTTGATATTTGCATATTGTAAAGAATGATTGTTCATTAGTTGATTTAGAAACTCATTGAAAAACACGGGTGGAATTCAAGCCAATTCAGTGTGAAAACTCGTTCTACCCTACGTACAGAATAGAGTGCTGCTACATAAGTCCGTTGTAAACCATGGGTCTAATCTCCTCGGTTCGTAAACATTGCACGTAGCTAGTCTGAACATTCAACCAATCATCGTACAGCAATTGGCAGCCCGCCAAAACATTCGACCAATCAGAAGCCAGCGAAGCGTGCCGCGTGCAACCGACCGCACGGTGCAGTGTGCGGCGTGCGGCAAGTCGTATGAGCTGCTGCAGGCGAATGTCGAACTGTGTCGCGCGCCAGCATTGGGCGATAAGTGAGCAGTGTGCTCTTGTTTGAAAGTTTCGATCAGACACACGCCATATTTGCTTTATGAATGGCTTTGAGAATACGTGTATGCAAGGAACTGGGGAATATGTTGTGAACTAAAAGATCAAACCATTGCATACTCAAACTGCAGATAGTTTTTACTGCTCCTGCTTCCACTTTTAGAAATGCAAAAAGGTACAACAGCATCTTGCATTTTAGGTGCTAGTTTGATCTGAAATTTGGAGCCTGTGTGTGTTGGGGAGGGGGTGGGGTTGACTACAGACTACAACGCACATTATGTCCACTGTGTTTTATTAAATAAAGGATTTGGATTTGCGTGGGGGCACGTATCACCTTACCCTGCCTTGATCCCTCCTGATAGTCGGCAATATGGGCCTACATTTGTAATAGCAGTAGTAGTTATATCAGTAGTAGTAGTAGTAGTAGTAGTAGTAGTAGTAGTAGTAGTAGTAGTAGTAGTAGTAGTAGTAGTACGTGTAGTAGTAGTAGTAGTACGTGTGTAGTAGTAGTAGTAGTAGTAGTAGTAGTAGTAGTAGTAGTAGTAGTAGTAGTAATAGTAGTAGTAGGAGTAGTAGTAGTAGTAGTATAGTGGCAGAAGCAGCAGCAGCAGTAGTAGTAGTCGTAGAAGCAATCCTACTTATATTTTATTTAAAAAACGTTGTTATGCATAATGCATGCATCTCCTTCACTGTTCTTGTTGTTTTTTGTTTTTGTTTACTTTTTAAAGTAAAGTTTGTTTTGGGTGTTCTTTTGTTGAGTTTTTGTTTTGTTTTGTTGTTGTTGTTGTTATGGTGGTGGTGCTGGTTTTCATTATCAAAACTACATACTTTACACGCTTTGTTTATGTATACATTCCTTAAGCATGAGCTTCTATACCAAATATCAAGCCTGAAGAATGCGCGTGGGACTATATAGAACCATGTCATTGTAATGGCTATGAAGGATTTGTTGTGGGTGGGCGATAATTGATAGAGAGATGAAAAGGGAGAGGAAGGGAAGCACAAACATGGTTTTTATGAATTGGTATTTGTTTCGTTACGTTGAAACATTTTGTCACAATATTATTTTCACGATTGTATATAAGTGGGAGAGAGAGACAGGTGAGATTGGGGGAGGGGTGTGAATTGCAGCCCCAAAAATAATGGGAGAGGAAGTGAAGAGATAGTCATGCACATGTACATGTATATTGACAGCACAGGGTGGGGTGGGGTGGGGGAGACTGACGGGGAAGGAGCATATCAGAGTGTCAGACAGAGAGAGAGAGAGAGAGAGATACCAAAAAACATACCAGGTAAACATATGTACAAAGTTAACAATTGACAGAGAGAGAGAGGGAAAGAGAGGCAGAGAGAGAGACAGACAGAGAGAGAGAGAGAGAGAGAAGGAGGGTTAAAAAAACATTCGTGATATCAGGTAAACATGATTATGTACAAGTTAACAAGTGACAGAGAGAGAGAGACAGAGAGAGACAGAGAGAGAAAGAGAGAGATGGGGGAGAGATACTCCCTCCGTTCGAATGCTTAATAATTTTCTTTAAAAAGTGATAATCATGATATTGCATGAGTTATTCATCGCAGATATTTCAATGTGGTTTATTAAATTGAAAGAGGAGCAATTTATTCGTGTTAAGGTTGTATATCTGTAGAAGAAACAGAATGAATCCAGCAAAGAGAGTCGAAGAATAGATTGACGCCCAAACAATCATGCTTTCTCCTTCTTACGCTTTAATCTTCTAATCTCGGAATCTTCTTCGTTTCCGATGAACTGGAAAATAGGATGCATTTATTCTCACGTTGGTTGATCACCCCCAAAACAATGGTCTCCAAACGACCTGATCGTGACTGAAAATCTTCTTTTCTGGTGGACCATTTAGCGAGACGCAGGGTATAGTCTATGTTAATGGCCATCTATTGTAATCTTAATGATTTGATTGTCATGGGAGAGGGGATATCAGATAAAGCTGTGCATTGGTACCAAAAATAAAAGTTCATGGGAAGACGGACTTGACTAAATATCACAGCAGGCGGCCAAGAGTGAAATCCAGAAACATTAAAAGCAAATTATAAGTATGATAAAAATGATGATTTCAATAAAGTTATCAACTCAAATATCATATTGTATTCATTTTTTAATTACTTTTTTTATGGGGGTGTGAATGCATCTGTTTATTTTCGATGCGTGGAAAGAATCTCAGACTGTCTTTCATATGTTGTAATTTTGTTCCTCTTTATAAATTGTAAAACTTCAAGTTAAGATTTAACTTTGTCAGTTTGTTGATAGGCCAATGATGTTGTTATAACTTCATATCTCCTTTATTTTTAGACCAGCTAGGCCACTGTGTTTTCTGCTCTTGACGTCGATACATTCGTTAATGATGTATTGTCAAAGGGAATATGTAAAATAAGAAAGAAAGACAGAGAAGATGACATGTGAAAATCCTAAATACTTGATTGGGTTGCTTGTACAAAAATCATATTAAAGGATAATGTATTCCTCATTCATTTCTTTTACAAAGCATCCAATCATGATTGTTTGTGTGGAACATCAACGTTTGTCAGCTTGTTTGATGACGGTTTTTATTTCTGAAGCGGTCAAATCTTTTCCGTTTTAGTTTTTAATATTTTCAGTTTTCTACAAGTAGAATAGATATTCCCTATTTCGATATATTCTAAGTAGAATGTTGAAGACGTTTGTATCTTTCAACGGTAAAATCCAGAAATCACGCTATCACCAGGGATAGAGGAGCCATGTTCTTTATTGTTGTCAGATTTTTTTTTTGTATTAACCCGTTGACTACTGCATTTATTAATTGCCATAGGCTTAATACAGGAGCCACCAGGTACCAGGAGGCAATGGCTTAAATTAGTTCAAACGATTGAACCCTGTATAACTTATGGTTTGGGACTACACGTGCTAATTACTGGCATTGCTATGATCATCAAGAAAGGTTAAGTAAAATAAAGCTCTTAATTGCGGGTTGGTGGAAGTAAATCGTCAGAAATTAGAGATTTCCTCCTCCCACCCTGCTGTGAAAATCTCGTAAGAATGAGAGGATTCGGGCAGACTAAAATCTTATTAATACTAGCCAAGATGACGGTGTAAGTCGGAGCGCCATTCTGTAAAAGAAGAAAGAATGACAGAGAAGATAACATGGGAAATTCCAAGTCATCTTATAGCGAGCTCGAAGCGGATCATTGATTGCAATCCCACCAAACGTAGTCCCAGATAGTCTGGTTTCATGCTGGGTCTAAACAATATCTCAACTGTCCGTGTTTAAGGGTTGTTCAACTTTGTTGACTTGAAGAATATCACAAATCAAATTTCGATAAAACGCATGATGGTTTAGCTACCGATATGGTTTCTTCTGGTCGAATAAGTTTGATTGTTTGATTGAGGGAGCTTAGAGTATATAATAACAAACACCTTTCAGAAAAAGGCATGCAAAGGAAGGCTTAATTCGCTGGAAGAAAACCCACATCCATTCTATTAATTTCAAAACAATTTAAGGGAATGTAAAGATCTACCCTAACACCTGTTCAAAAATTGTCAACCAAAGCAAAATGTGCTAAAAAAGTACTTGTTCGTTTGCTTTGCTCACTCGATAGAGCTAAAGTTTGCGTGAGGTTATTGACTGTTGTATCATGTCGTATCGGAATTGAAATAAGAATAATTTACAAGTTTAAAAAAAAAAACGACTTCCGATTTCCGCCACCCTGCCCAAACCTCCAAAATAATAAGGGCCTTGAAAAGTGATTTACTTGGTGACATACATAGATCACTTACATTCTACCAAGTAGAAAGTTGTTTAAATTTTGTTGTTTTTTCCAAGGTAAAATACATGTAGCCATGCAGAGTCCTGTCAGTTAAAAAATGAAGCGGGGAGGGGGCACAATTCCGGAAATTTCTTCAAACAAGCCCCCTCCAACTATATTCTAGAGCCGCTACTGAATACCAATTATTCTTAATTCATAATACGTTAAAGTAGAGGCCAATTAATCTATGAATTTGAGTGCAGAAACAATTTTATATTGAAGATGGAGATTCAATAAAACCTCCGTAAAACTATAGATAAATACTTGACTTGAAGAACTTTCGGAGAAGCGCAGGCGAGATGTGTGCTATTCCAAAGGTTTATCGACAAAAATAATAATCAAGAAATTATTATTTTTTCCATCCCTCTGAATGATTTTATTCACTGCATACTCCCAGTATAAAACGCTATTTATTTTCAAGATATTTTTCATAGTTTCCTTCTCTCGCAAGAGGGATATATCATGCAGACAGTTAGCACAGTTGTCCTTATCTTTGATTTCTTCATTAAATTAGTTCAAAATTCAAATGATTGAACCATTCAACCATGCATATGGTTTAGTACTACATGTGCTAATTACTGGCATTTCTACGATCATCAAGGAAGGTGAAGTAAAAAGAGAACTCTTATTTGCGGGTTGATGGAAGTGAATCGTCAGACATGAGAGATATGTCGAAAATAAATCTTTAAATTAGTCTCATCGTTTCCTCCTACCCTGCTGTGAAAATCTTGTAAGAGTGGGAGGGTTCGGGCAGACTTAAATCTTATTAATACTAACCAAGAAGACGATGTGAGTCGGAGCGTCATTCTGTCAAAGAAGAACGAAAGACAGAGAAGATAACATGGGAAAGACATCTTATAGCGAGCTCAAAGCGGATTATTGATTCAAATCCCACCAAACGTAGTCCCAGATAGTCTGGTTTCATGCTGGGTCTAAACAATATCTCAACTGTCTGTGTATAAGGGTTTGTTGACTTGGAGAATATCACCAATCAAATTTCGATAAAACGCATAATGGTTTAGCTATCGATATGGTTTCTTCTGGTCGAATAAGTTTGATTGCCTGATCAAAGGGGCTTTTAGAGTATATTCTGCTCAAACAACAATCAGAAATAGGAATGCAAATGGGGGCCATCGTTTAAAAGAACACCCATATCAATTAATTTCAACACCGTCCAAGGGAGTGTAAAGATATATCACCACCTGTTCAAAAATTGTCAATCAAATCAAAATGTGGTACCAAATTACTTGCTCGTTTGCTTCGCTCACTCGAGAAAGCCAAAGTTGGCATGAGGTTGTTGACTGTTGTATCATATCGTTTCGGTATTGAAATAACAAATTTACAAGTTACAAAAAAACACGACTTCCATTTTCCGTCAACCTACCCAAACCGTCAAATAAGAAATAAGTGATTTTCTTGTTGAAATACATGGATCACCATTTCCTCTGATACTTTTGCCCCTCCTCTCAACCTAGAGTCTGGATACGCCAACAGAGGGGGTACATAATTCATCCTTGATCGGTCCGCTATTTGGCAAAGGAACCCCCCTCGTTTGGAGAAAATACAATACCGGCAATTTGCAGTAGGAGCAGAAAGGGGTATAATGTCCGATCCAAAATAATTTTGAAATGCTTTAAATAAGGATATTTTTCCCACTGAACGAGCCTATTCAACTGTGCAAAATAGTCTTATTATTTTCCGGTTTTCGTGTTAAAATAGGGTTTGCTTGAATAGAAGATGAATCGCTTTCTGCAAATTAGGAGGGGGTAATTTTTATATGCTGCGTGGAACACCCAATTTGTTACACCTTCTATGCAAAACTAACACAGGGCCCTCTGTACCACTACCCCCACTCAGATTTTGGTTGATCTTCATGGTCATCTTTTTTTATTCTTTTATCTTCTTCTTTTCCACTTTAAAAATAAATTCTTGTCGATAAGGATTGTAGGGCCCCACCCTGTGTGATGCAGGATTCATGCTCAAATCTTGTTAAAAACGAACGCTACCATGTCCTTTCGCAGGCAGGTGTCCTGTGTTTGAGGAGGGTTGGAAGAAAGGCATCAAATCTAAGCTTTTAGAAAGCAGGAGAAGAAGAGAGCTTCATTAAATGAGATACAAGCTGCTTGAAGGCAAAGGAAATGGGATCTTTACCAGCGGCGCCTCCTTTGGGAGGATTTGAGCGGTGCTTGGCGGGGAGGGAGTCGGTATAGAGTCTCACAGCAGGGAGTGGGGGTAAAGATAAGTACCCACGGCGGTTTCTTATGGTGTTGCATGGGGTTGTTATATTGCTATTGTTATGTGATTTCTTCCACAATCGCTGTAATGAACTCGCATGGTCGGATGTTTCTTGTATCATGAATGATCTTAATTTGACCAGGAAGCTGATTCCTGATTTGACGTATAATTTGACTGTACTATGTCTTGATATCAAAGAAGACCGCCTTTAGCCATTAGCTTCCTCATACCGCCCGTATTCTTCTCTTTCTTTTTATCCATTATTTCATTACTGCCCGCACCCATCATCCATTTGATCAATTCGAGTGATGTTTCTTACATTTTTTTTCATTTGTCAATTGAAAATTCTGTTTATCCCCCTATAAAGATGTCTTCTCCTTTCCCTTGTTCACCATTTTGTCAATCCTTTGCGATCTTGATGTAGAAATAAATCTGATTTCCTAATTTTTAAAAATTCGTTCATGACCTGAAAATGTTTGTAGAAACAGGTTGTGTGAACATTATAAATGAAGGCTCCATGATTATAAAAACCGTTTGCATCTCTTAGCTTCATAAAGATTTAATTGATTCAATAATTTTTTTGTCCCATGTCTGGGGGTGTTTCATCAAGCCTTAAAATCGATCGGATCAATTTCAAGGGCCGAAAATTGATTTCGATTTTAGGAGCCGTTTCATCAAAAAATAAAATCGATTTTAGCTTAAAATTGATTTGATGAAACAGCTCACACGTATCAGTTTTAAGCTAAAACTGATTCGGCCTTGAAATTGATTTTTAAAATCGAAATCTATTCTAGTCGATGAAACACCCCCAGGACCCCTCTCAGTCAAGGTACTTTAACACAAAAAAATCAATTTAAAGCGACAATCTGTACATGATTCTCTTTTTTAAAACAAAAACAATTAACAATTCGTTTATCTTTTTCAAAAATAGGCCTTAAAGATACTATGTCCCTTCTGCAGCCAACATCAAATTCTGTAGAACTTTGCAGGAATTATGAATATGTCATGTATGTCCTATCTGTGAAATTTAAACATTAGCAGTGTCCTAGTATTCAAATTATGCAAGGAAACCCTTCTAGACTTCACTGTCAGACACTATTGAGTGACTGACTGACATCTTTTTTTCTGTGGTAATCACATACATAAAATGAGCTGTATTAAAGCTCATATTCTAGGACAATAAATGTCCTTTAATTTGGTACCTACGGCAAGCCTATGTTATTTCGAAGTTGTTCATTTTCATTGCATATCACAAAAATCTTCTAGCTGCTGGATATCCTCAATTGAAATGTCGAAAAATAGCCTCCTCTCTTTGCCTAGAAAGTCAGTCACGGAGCTGGTCCACTATTTGTGACGTCACGCCGGGGACGAGTATATTCACGTACCCGGATGTTCCATAGAAAACATGGGCAGAGAGATACGAATTTCTGCTATTTAGTTTCAAAGTTTAGTTTCATAACTCTATGTAGAATTATTCACCTTCCCTAATATTTCATAGTACTAATATCAATTCCCTTTTTCAGAATTATGACATAAACAAGCCAACGATGCGCTATTAGTCGATATTTTCACCATGTAATTTTGTTTGAGTGTGTTGAATTTGGTGAGATTGTTTTCGTGTGCTCGGTAAAGTAGATCCGGTCGTTTGGCTTTGAGTCTTTCTCGCGTTCGGTCTAGCTAGCTCGCTTTATACATAAAAATAGGGACTTTTAGATTTAGACGGCGAGAGCGTGGACTGCCGCGTGTGACATTGTGTTAAGGCACTGGGCCGTGCCCGGCAGTGCCTTATAAGGACGTCACACGTTGCAGTCCACTATGTGGACGTGCAAATCTAAAAGTCCCTACTTTCGATTCACGTATGGTACATATTATATAATTATATCTATTGATAATGGCTGGAGAGTTTGACCAGAACGATCTTTTGGGATTTTGAAGAGTTTATGGAGAAAGATGATGAAAGTAATGAAGGAGAAAGGGACGAGCTAGAGTGCAGACTGATGGAAGTTAAATTGGGAGGACGCAAGGACAAGTGTGGGGGAGAAGACGATGGAGAAGTCGGAGATCGAGCAAGCAGGAGATGTCGACGTTCCTGCAGCTGGGGCCGGGGGAGTAGCGGCAGTAGCACCTAGCGCTCGTACGTTCAACAAGCCGCAGCGGCCTAGCTGGTCTTACCTGCCGATTCCGCTCGCTTCACGAACGTTCGTGCAAGAGCCGTATCACTCGCGAATGAATATCGTTCATAGACGTCGTCCGCTAAATAGAGGAAGCTTGATCTCGTTCAAGTGTGATATATATATTTAAAACAAATATTTAACTGGTTCTGTATCCTATTTTGAGGCAGTCACACACATCCATATACACTCACAGTTCTAGGCCTATTCGTTCCACGAAACTGCTCCTGTACCTTATCTGATGACAAGATAATATGTATGTACACCCGCCTATTCATACCTGCATATGATTTAACCTTATTTTCCAAGCAGTAGACCCGTCTTAAAACTCTACCAAAAAGGATAATGTCAGGATATAAAAAGAAATCAGCGACTGGAAAACGTTGCTTAGTTATTCTTCATTCAAATAAAAACAGAAAATCTATCACATAAACTCGTTAACAAGAAAAATTCTAAGCTCTAACAGGATAGCATTTGCGTGGGGATATCATTGGCATTCACTCACTCAGCCCATGATCCCCGGTCGTGACGTCAAGAATAGAGGACCCGGCAATTCCGTGCATTTCCGGGTTTCCGACTTCGAGATTTTGGTGGAGTTTACTCGCATAAATTAACTATTCTGAACTTGTTTTGTCGGTTGAACGCCATTTAGTGTTATTCTGGGGGTTAAAAGCTTTCTATTGATGTAATTATCTCAATATTTGGGATTATCCTAGAATTTCACCTTTAACAGGTACATGAGCATTTGTCTACATCAATAACCCACTACTTGTAATGGCCAAAATTAAACTGATTGAATCTTTGTGCAGCACAAAACGTACGACCATTCGGTAAAAGGGTCTAAAAATCAGACTATTACTTAGGTGATTGCAATCACTTAAGTCGATTCGACAACTAATGGTCGTTATTTTCCCACTAAAAGCCATTTTCAAGCCCTTTCGTTTTAAGGGAGGTTCTAACTTAGTATTGTCTTTCAAATGCCGTTGGAATTAAACCTTTTCATTTTTTGGCCTGCAAATGGGACATAGTACCTTTAATGTCTATTTCAAAGATGGGTAATAATTCTGTCACTCTTTTGTTTGTTTGTTTGTTTGTTGTTTCACTGCAAAAAAAAAAACGTCCTCTACCTTGTCATTATTATCACAAACATTTCGCCAATTGTCATTGCTTGGCATTGTGATTTGTTTTTTGTTTTTGTTGGCCTTTTGCTTGGTCCCCAAAGCTGCAAGCCTGCAACCTGTATAAAACTGTTCAACTCGATTCCCCTCCCGTTGTAGAACCGGTGCCAACAAATTGATGAAAAGCTTAGCATAATAATTACTTCAAATCTGTCATTAATTTCTTTTTCATGACAGTTTATTTGCATTATACTGCAAAACTTTCTTACTTTTCACTTCGTCAA
This sequence comes from Mesocentrotus franciscanus, assembly GCA_037976565.1. Taxonomy (NCBI): domain Eukaryota; kingdom Metazoa; phylum Echinodermata; class Echinoidea; order Camarodonta; family Strongylocentrotidae; genus Mesocentrotus; species Mesocentrotus franciscanus. The sequence continues at coordinate 18,126,854 of CP137682.1, forward strand.
GTTTTGCCAAGTTTTTAGGATAACGTGATTTGCTGACAGTTCACACATTCATGCAGCTTCTTACTCTTAAGCTATCTCTAAAATCCTGAAATAATTTTCCTCTGAAACCTGTCACAAAAAATGCAGCAACAATACGTCACGAACAAAACACTGCTAAATAGAAAACTACAGGTATATAGGTTTAAAAAATGGGTGCAGTTCCTCCCTACTAATTATAGTATTATCAGTGATCACTATTTCTGAATGCGAACGTTATAAAGAGACTAAAAGGTGTTAAGGGTGCATGGTGTCGATGAGAGGTGCGAGAGGAGTGTCAAAAACTGGCACAGGGGTGTGAAGACCAGACAATAACAACAGTTTGAGCAAGGGGGTGCCCAGTGATGGTGTGAGGGGGCAAGCAGTAATATCGAGTTTGCCCCGGAGTGCGGAAGTTCGGCAAAAAAGCAAATCACCCTCTGTGCTCTTGGGGCTTGTGTTGATGGCAAGACATTCGTCCGTAAATTTCCCCCTTCTTTGCCTTTTTAAGTTTAACAGGGTCCTATTTTTTAAATATTAAAGGGCAAGTCCACTCCAAAAATAACTTAATTTCAATAGAAGCAGAGAAATCAGACAAACCAATCAAAACAAGTTTGAGCAAAATCAGATAACTAATGAGAAAGTTATGACATTTTAATGACAAGAAAAACTTTGAAAATCACAAGACAAATTGGCAACTCACTCATGAGTCTGCAACGTCATTGCCTCACTATCCACTGTTTTCTTTATATCGATAATATAAATTTCCAATTTTCCCTCTAAAAATCTTATTTCCTCACACCAGCATCCAGGTTATATTGATAGTACATGTACTATGTTTTTGTGTGGATGCACTAATATAGAGTAATTTTTTCAGTTAAATCATGAAAAATGTGAATTTGGATAAACTATTTATATAAAAATCAATGATTATGAATATACAATATTCAGAAAATAGTATCAAATCTTCGAAGTTCATAAAAGATTTTGTGAAATGTCATACACGCAATATGATACAAATCATATAACCTGGGCAAATGCATGGGGAAATCAAGATTTTGGGGATAAAAAGAGAAATTAATGGGATAAAAATATATAAAGCAATCGATAACTAGTGAGGCAATGACGTCACAAACTGATAACCAAATTGGCAATTTGTGTAGTGATTTTCTAAGTTTAATAGTTTTTCATACTTTAAGAAAAAATCATAACTTCCATATTAGTTATCTGATTTTACTCAAAATTTGTTTGCTCTGTTTCTCTTGTTTTTCTGCGTCTATTAAAAGCAAATTATTTTTGGAGTGGACTAACGAAGAACTGATGATATAACTCCTAAGAGCTATTGATAGAGTAATCATAATAGAAGTAGCCCTAGATGCTTTTAATTAGACTCCTTTGATATTGCTTTAAAACTGCTAGTGTTTTCGTGTATGTATGTGTGTGTGGATTTTTTCTTCTTCACTATTAAATGCTTGATTCGAGATTATTTTTTCATACAATTTTCAATCTTTGCAGTTTCTCTTCTTTTGAGATGTTAGGTTTAGAACGTGCCGAATAATATTGAATAAATCAACCACTTTCTTTATTCAGTTCATGATATTGGGTAAACGTACTTTCATTTAGTTGAAATGTCGAATAACATTACATTGTACGGTGTTTGACAATGCCCCTTACAAGTTGCTTCGCCCATAGCTTATTCTCGGCACCCAAGAAGTAGTTTCGAGTTACACTTTTTGATTGAAAATATCACTTTCTTTCCCTTTTCATGAAATGCTATAAAAATAGTGAAATTTATTACTCATTTCGGCGCACACTTTGCGGTTCCTTTTCATCATTTCATTGGGACCCTTTTTCAATCAGTGATATTTTGATTAACTTTCAAAAAGGGTTTGCATAGCTTGTGGCTATGCCGGGAATGAATCAAGCGCGCATGTTACGCACGTGTGTTGGGAGGGCGTGCGTCCCGCAGAGAGCAAAAAGTGTTTCGATCCTGCCTAATAACACGCTTACGGCATGCGTAGCGCGTCTCATTAAATACGGGATCCTGCTGGTTTTGGCGCCCAGAGCTCCGGGCGTGACGGCCCTGGTAATAAGGTGGTTGCTAAATGTGTTAGCCCAAATCTTGCCACTGGCCCTATTCCAATGGCGGATCTTAAGCAATATTGGCATTTTATTTTGATATCAATTCATAAGTTAAGAGTAAATTTAAGATGCAACCTGCAGTATCATCTGTAGTGGTTCATTAAATCTCATGCAGTGTCGATTCGAAAACAAAAACAAACAAATATACCCACCCCCCCCCCCGAATGAACAATGAACAATCTCGAAATACAGTGGATTTTATTCGTGACACTATATAGAGCAAAAATCGAGGCCTATCTGTGACAATAATTGCAGATATGAATAAGAAATATGATGTCCAATCCAATAACTGCAGATCTTTCACATGTACATGTAGTAACTATAGAGAAAATCATTTAACGGAACATTATTGTGGTTCATAATTATCCCACTCGTATAAAGAGGGGAAAAAAGAGCATTATTGATTGGGCGCCACCAACATTGTAACGCTAAAACGAAACCCATCAAGTTTGTAATGAGGAGTCGGTCGCCCGGTCCCTCTGTATGATCTTGTCGGCAGTCAGACGAATTTACTTCAGGGATTCTCTTCGTTGGCGACTTTAAATAAGTCATTTTACAGATGAGTGCCGATGCCTAATTAGCCTTCTTATTGACATTTCCATTTACAATCCTCTGTCATTTCTACTTTCTTTCATCGGATTTTGTTGGCCATTATCAGGATTCGAATTTGAAAGACTTTTTCGACAGGCCATTGTTGATTGTTGAAAATGTCTGTATGATGTTGCATTGCGCTTTTCTGCTCCACGTATTTTATATTCAGTTGTGCTTAAATAAGATCAGGGGGTGTCATTTAAAATGTAATTTGAAACCCTGTCTAGATCATAGCCCCGGGAGATATCGTTCTAAACTATAGTCAAGGGGAGGTATAGATTCTAATTATTCAACCTTTTACTGTACTTTGTACGTTTTCTTGTAATGCAAGTCTACACTGATCGTAAGTTTGAAACGAAAGAAAGAAAGAAGCTACTAGTATAATGTCTTTTGAGAAATGCAGCTTAGATTTATGCGACGCTAAATATTCATCGGACTTTCATTTCAACTATTGTCTGTGGTCCTCCACTCTTCAATTATTTGTGCCTAAGGAAGAGATAATGAGATACCTGTCCTGACGAGCCCCGAACTAGAGCTGAAAAGTTTTAAAGATAAAGTCGAGTTTGGGTCAAGCGATTGCATTGAGAAAGAAATAGTCTGAATGCAAGGGGGAAAATGTTGATTACGTAGTATACATACTGTAATGATACGGATATAATAAAACGTACGTTACATCTGTTACATAATCTGTGAATCAAACCGAAATTAAGAGAGTAAGAGAGAGAGAGAGAGAGAGAGATAAGAGAGAGCAAGAAAGAAACGCCGCTGAATAAAATCTCGCCTGCATCCCCATTTACCAGACGCGCCTTTTTCCTTCTCATTGGAACTTGAATATGGTTTGATAAAGTCTGGTTTGATCTCGGTTATCATGAAACATTAATGTAACTGATATTCAATCGGGCCTGAAAACAAATTGGGATGATAGACAGGAGTCAGTAGTATGATAGTGGTCTTAGTTAGACCGCTCCAGAGGAACGGGTCTTGAGGAACGGTTTGCGAGGGTTCACACTCCGAGCAGTTTTTTAAGGCTCAAACCGCTCCACGAGTCAAAGTGGTCTTGTTGCTATGGCAGCTCAGGTCAGCGGGTAAATTTTTCGCGCGCGGAATACTAAGCGTATGTACCGTACTACATGTTTCGCGTGCAACGTCACTAGACCACTTCCGTTCAAAGTACGCTTCCGTTCTCACTCGCACGTTAGAGCGCTCCAAACCGCTCTTAATAAGACCCGTTCCTCAAGACCACCTCCCGAGGTGGTCTTCTGAGCGGTCCAGAAGTCCACTTCCTGGACCACTTTGACCGTTCTCACTCACCTAAGAACCGCTCCTGAGGAACGGGTCTTAGTTAGACCGCTCCAACGAAGTGAATGAGAACGGGGTCTTAGACCCCGTTCTAACGTGCGAGTGAGAACGGAAGCGTACTTTGAACGGAAGTGGTCTAGTGACGTTGCACGCGAAACATGTAGTACGGTACATACGCTTAGTATTCCGCGCGCGAAAAAATGTACTCGCTGACCTGAGCTGCCATAGCAACAAGACCACTTTGACTCGTGGAGCGGTTTGAGCCATAAAAAACTGCTCGGAGTGTGAACCCTCGCAAACCGTTCCTCAAGACCCGTTCCTCTGGAGCGGTCTAACTAAGACCACTTTCAAAGTGAGTGAGAACGGGGTCTAAATCAGCATTCTTGTTATGACTATTCTCTTATCTCTACCAAATGACACCATCAAAAGCATACACAGGAAATTGCCAGGACTATTTTCAAACACATATTACTCCAATTTCGAGCTATAATAACGGACTTAACCTTTGTTTTCATTCTTTTAGCATGAACAACAGGCATAACAGGGGTCTTGATAGTGTAACTAGAAGAAAATACATTTCGGATCATCGCCATTTATGATGACTCAATCATTTTGTTCTTCTCGCTCTCACCTGCAGCCCCCTCTTCCCCTTCCCCCCCTCTCTCTCTCTCTCTCTCTCTCTCTCTTTCTCTCTTTGTTGTTCTCTCTCTGCTTTTTTTAACGTATTGAGTATGACAAATTAAACAATTTTTTTTATATTTTATTGTGAATAAAATTTACCTATGTAACCTTTCTATTGAAACGAATGTTAAGAGAGAATGGGTCTTATGTGCGGCGCATATTATTTTACACCCATCTCCGTCCTAATCAATGGTTAATTCGTATCATTATCTGCAAATTCGTTACTACTTTCGTCTTGATGAAACCCAAATAAACTGGTAACAAGATTAGGCCGGAACTTTCCGCTTTCATTATAATTGTTCTTCGTCTGATATAGCAGACAGCATGTCGCACGCGCGCCATGCTGAATTTATTTGATGAAACCAGATCGCCACGCGACCATTGGCCACACACATGGCGATGAGGCGTGGAAATACTTTGTTGATTACTTTCCTGACACTTTGCTGACCATCGTCTCCCTCGACATCTGGTCTAGTCTAGACTTTGTTTATTGGTCAGTTTATTGGTCAGTTTATTGGTCAGTCCAGTAAACCAAAGGCGACTATTAGAAGTGTCTACATGCAACATGTTTTGGTCACGGCAACTGACATGCATGGAATAATCCAACCATGGGTCACTTACTGGTTCTACATTCCTCTTCAATTAATGTGATTGTAGGTGATTCATATCAATATTCTAGCCATTGTCAGTGATGATAATCATGCACATTCACGCTCAGATTCAAAAGCTATCAAGATTTTATCAAGAGGCATAACAATGAGTCAATTTTTTTTGCAAAAAGAAAAAAAAAAAACACCCCACAACTCAAAGAGAGGGTTCTGAAATCTGAAGGAGGAGACACGTATACATTCAAAATTAATTATGTGTGTGGGGGAGGGGGAGGGGAGAGGGGGTCACGAACTCTCTGTTCACCCCCCCCCACCACGACCCCCTGAATGTAGTACTGGATATAGAATAACATTACGATATATGTATAGGGCCTATACATGTACGTATTCTGTTGTAAAAGCAATGATCAATTTTAGAAAACTCATGACGTCCTATTTGTGTCAATCTAACTTTGACCTTCAGCGCCACGATCAACCTGAAATAACCCCTACATGTGGCCAAGCAATGGGCGGTAAAAACAGAATTATATGCATAGAAATTACTCTTCTTTTATCAGATTTTCATTACCGAATCTCTCATTGTAGAACAATCGTTCGACGAAAACCACATTTCTATAATTTTGTGGATTTGACGAACAAGGCATGCACACGACACTTTGTGCATGTGAGCGCGTGTGACACGCTCCGTTGTTTTGTAGTTGTTAGATGCAAGCACTGCATGCAGGTGCGTGTATAAGGGCCCTTCTTTTATCGAAAGCAGGAAAGAAGAGCAATTTTATGGGTTGTGGTGATTCACATAGAGAGGTTACGCTTTATTTCCTATTTGCACTTCAATTTCAATGACAGAAAATAATGCCATTAATCAACGTCATTTGCAAGTTGCATTTTAAAAAAATCACTGTAAGTTATGATTATGATCAAGATCAATTATGATGGGATGCAGGATTATCAGAAATGTTCAAATGGACGCTGTGGAGGAGGTGGGCAGCAACAAATTTCCAAAATCGTTTAAATTGGCAAGGGCCCTCAGATCAAACGATAAATATCTCGTCAAAACGATGTGTTTCGTAGACCGACAACTGATGGGCATTTGTGTTACTTTCCAGAGGGCTCACTAGACAGACAGCCCACCAAATCGACACTTATGATTTCGTGGGTCTTCTGTCAACGTTTTTAGAGGATTCATGGGACAGACAGCACACGAGGCCGATCTTGCCCATTGATACCACTTTATTATAATTGTTATCATTATTTCTTTAATGCAAACAAAACTTGAGGATGGATTTAAAATACACATAAACATACAACCAGAACAATGGTAGAAATAATGTACAAAAAAGTCCAAGAAACTGTCGAGTCTGATACACACATATTATATGAATAACACTGTGCTACAATCGAATTATTACACATTATCAAATAAAGTAAATTGAGCTCATGAGTACAATATTCCATAATGAATGTATATAACAGAACTAATCAGGGCATGTGTGTCTATAAAATGATCAGTATATAATGAAATTAATAATCATGAATAAAAAAGAAGAAACAGATCACGAACATTACATAGATTCAGAATCGAGTTGTGAGTGATGGTACCGTGTATGGCGCGCCGTTTGACCAATAATTCAGATAAACAGTGTTTATCGCCGATAAACACTGTTTATCGTCGAAAAACAGTGTTTATCGACCGATAAACACTGTTTATCAAGCGATAAACACTGTTTATCGAGAGAAACTATGTTTATCGACTGAAAAACACAGTTTCTCTCGATAAACAGTGTTTATCGGCGATAAACAGTGTTTATCGGCGATAAACATTGTTTATCAAGCGATAAACACTGTTTATCGAGAGAAACTATGTTTTCGACTGATAAACACAGTTTCTCTCGATAAACAGTGTTTATCGGCGATAAACAGTGTTTTTCGGCGATAAACACTGTTTATCGAGAGAAACTGTGTTTTTCAGTCGATAAACATAGTTTCTCTCGATAAACAGTGTTTATCTCTTGATAAACAGTGTTTATCGGTCGATAAACACTGTTTTTCGACGATAAACAGTGTTTATCGGCGATAAACAGTGTTTATCTGAATTATTGGTCAAACGGCGCGCACTCGTATTCCAGATCAGAGCATATGCACTACTCTGCACGTTAGTCAGGTGGCTTAGTGAAATTACCGTTACTTAATTGCCTGATAAAAGCACCATTTTTGGTACAGGGCTTCCTTAGGACCTACTAAACGATATTAGGCTAGGAGCCCCCGGCAAAAATGTCAATTTAAGGCTGTGGGGCGGGGCGTCTTTTGGAGCCCCAAATAATTTCATAACATTGATTTGTTATACAAATATCATTTTTGGTACAGGGCTTCCTTAGGACCTACTGAACGATATTAGGGTAGGAGTCCCCGGCAAGAATATCATATAAGGGTGTGGGGCGGGGGCGTCGCCTCGTAGCCCACAAATAATTTATAAGGTAATATAACATTGAGTTTTTGTTGTACAAACGCCATTTTTGGTACAGGGCTTCATTTCAATTCAATTCAATTCAAGGTTTATTAAAAAAAAACATGTGTCGCAGCCCAATGGCTGAATCGGTCATGTGTACAATTAAAAGAAACTTTACATATTTCAAATATAAAATACAGTTACAATTGATTTGTCAATTTTGAAATATATATAGTTAATATGGTAATATTGCTTGGGCAGCAAAAAACAAAAAAACAGAAGATAACATGAAGTCTGAAAAACGGAGAGGAGAAACATTAAGAAAAGAAGTAAAGAGGAAGTTATAAAAGTACATGTACATCAAAAATATAAATTGCATACATGTACTTTTAAAGAGTCATTAAGACAATATACGAATATAAAAATAGAAATGAAAATATTCTTTTCATAACATTGTTGACGTTTGACATTGCAAGTATTTGTATTATTGCTTAGAAAATGATATAAAGAACTACAATTATGGTACTTTAAAATTCTTTTCACTTCAGATATAAAGTGGCTTTTGAAGGGAAAGGGAACAGTGTTTTGTTATATTGGTGTGTTATTATCTTATGGAGAGTAACAATCAGGAAACTTCAACATTTATGAAAGGAGTATAATACAAATAAAAATTTAAAAATTAATTCATCTATTTCGATTAATTGGGTTTGGCTTTATTGAGAAGATCGACAAAGTAAGGTAGGGGGCTATTTCGGAAACGATTGGTTTTGCACTTGAATTGTTGATATCTAGATGCATGACGTAAGGAGAAGGGTTTTTTTTTTTTCAGAAGAGGTAACCAGGTACTACATGTTGGGTGTTTAGCTAAGGATGTAGTTGAATGATGGTAGGGTAGGAGCCCCCGGCATAACTATTCATATAATGTGTGATTGGAGACCCCATGGCGTTTGTACAACAAAAACTCAATGGTATATTACCTTATAAATTATTTGTGGACTACGAGGCGATGCCCCCGCCCCACACCCTTATATGATATTTTTCCGGGGGCTCCTACCCTAATATCGTTCAGTAGGTCCTAAGGAAGCCCTGTACCAAAAATGGCATTTGTATAACAACAAATCAATGTTATATTAAATTATAAATTATTTGGGGCTACGAGGCGACGCCCCGCCCCACACCCTTATATGATATTCTTGCCGGGGGCTTCTACCCTAATATCGTTCAGTAGTTCCTAAGGAAGCCCTGTACCAAAAATGGCATTTGTACAACAACAAATCAATGTTATGAAATTATTTGGGGGCTCCAAAAAGACGCCCCTGCCCCACACCTTAAATTGACATTTTTGCCGGGGCTCCTAGTCTAATATCGTTTAGTAGGTCCTAAGGAAGCCCTGTACCAAAAATGGTGCTTTATCAGGCAATTAAGTAACGGTAATTTCACTAAGCCACCTGACTAACGTGCAGAGTAGTGCATATGCTCTGATCTGGAATACGAGTGCGCGCCGTTTGACCAATAATTCAGATAAACACTGTTTATCGCCGATAAACACTGTTTATCGTCGAAAACAGTGTTTATCGACCGATAAACACTGTTTATCAAGAGATAAACACTGTTTATCGAGAGAAACTATGTTTATCGACTGAAAAACACAGTTTCTCTCGATAAACAGTGTTTATCGCCGAAAACACTGTTTATCGCCGATAAACACTGTTTATCGAGAGAAACTGTGTTTATCAGTCGAAAAACATAGTTTCTCTCGATAAACAGTGTTTATCGCTTGATAAACAATGTTTATCGCCGATAAACACTGTTTATCGCCGATAAACACTGTTTATCGAGAGAAACTGTGTTTATCAGTCGAAAAACATAGTTTCTCTCGATAAACAGTGTTTATCGCTTGATAAACAATGTTTATCGCCGATAAACACTGTTTATCGCCGATAAACACTGTTTATCGAGAGAAACTGTGTTTTTCAGTCGATAAACATAGTTTCTCTCGATAAACAGTGTTTATCGCTTGATAAACAGTGTTTATCGGTCGATAAACACTGTTTTTCGACGATAAACAGCGTTTATCGGCGATAAACAGTGTTTATCTGAATTATTGGTCAAACGGCGCGCCATAACCGTGTATCATCTGTTGATAGACAGGAGGGCGTTAAGTCTTTTCCCTTCCTTCATCTTCCATTCTTTATTTTTTTTCTTTACGTATTTCTTTCTTTTTATTTAACACGCCACTTAAGTGTATGAAATTAAAATAAACTTAAAGATAATATGTCCGTTTTACAGCCAACATCAAATTCTGTAGAACTTTGCAGGAATTATGAATATGTCATGTATGTCCTATCTGTGAAATTTAAACGTTAGCAGTGTCCTAATATTCAAATTATGCAAGGAAACCCGTTTACTTGCTAGACTTCACTGTCAGACACTATTGAGTGACTGACTGGCTTTTTTCATCTTTGGTAATAACATACATAAAATGAGCTGTAAAGGGTACATGAGCATTTGTCTACATCAATAACCCACTTCTTGTAATGGCCAAAATTAAACTGATTGAATCTTTGCGCAGCATAAAACGTACGACCATTCGGTACAATGGTCTGAAAAATCAGACTATTACTTACTGGCTCTATAGCTCCTAAGTCGATTCGACAACTAATAGTCGTTATTTTCCCACTTAAAGACATTTTCAAGCGCCCTTTTTTTTAAGGGAAGTTCTAAATTAGTATTGTCTTTCAAATGCCGTTGGAATTTAACCTTTTCATTTTTTTGGCCTGCAAATGGGACATAGTACCTTTAAGGCAATATTATTTTCTGTATTCTTCAAGTCAAGATGCAACGCAGAAGGGTCATGGTATAGTGAGATGTGAGTTCAAAGCATGAACATTCAAATAAAAAAGAAAATGGAAACGAAGCATTTTCAATACCTATTATCAAGACTCAAAACCTGAGCAAAAGTGTGTATATGTAGGCCGTACAGCCCGCTAAAAAACTGTGCCAACGTGAACATCCATATCAGATAATTTATTTTCAAACAGCCGTCGAATCTTTTTCTCTGAAACTCACTATTGTACTGGCAATAACGGATAAGTTAAAAGCTTTCTTTATAGAACTTGCGTTAAATTTCACACACTAACTTGTTACTTTCAAAGAAGAGGATAAGAAAGTATATTTTGGAAGTTAGGAGCAAACACATCAGGGATTACGACCACTCAGTTGAACTGTTTTGGATTATAGCTAGGATAAAGAAAACGGAAGCTTTTAGCGCTCTCATCGGTTTCTTTGTTAATGCTGTGTTTATGGTCTTGATTCCCGGGAGTGTCGTGGTCGAGTGGTTTAAGGCGCTTGACTGGAAATGCGAAGGTCGAGGGTTCGAATCCCGACACGGCACTAATATTCTTTGGCAAGATATTAACCTACACTTGCTACTCTCCACCCAGGTGTTAAATGGGTACCCGGTAGGATGCGACCGTCATTGTTGGTCAAATAGTTTTTGAGCGTCAAGTAACGCCTGGCTGGAATACTTCCCAGGGAGTGGAGATTGTGCACACAGTGTGTGCGGGCAAGCACTGAATCTAATGACCGGGGTAATAATATATCTGTAAAGCGCTTAGAGACGTCCGAGATGTATTAAGCGCTATATAAAAGCTGAATATTATTATTATTATTATTCCCACATCGAATAACTCCTAACATTTATTTGTTTCTGTTTTGTTTCATTTTTCTTAGCTGATTCTTCTTCTTTTTAGTTTTCATTTTTTACAATTCTTCTCTCATTCGCTGTGTTCATATTCGTCTTCTTTTCATTCTTCATGTTATCTTTTCTTCAGTTTAATCCGTGTCTTTATATTCTTCTCTTGATTACATCTCCCACTTTTTGTATTTTTTCATCATCATGACAGTTTACTAGATTAATTATAGAATACTTGCCTTTTCTAACAATAATTTTACACCAATATGCTTTCTTGTCGTGCTTGTTGATTGTTTTCTTTCTTGTATATCTTTCATTGCGTCCCTTCTTCTCCCCCCCCCCCTCCCCTTTTATACTTTCTATCTCAAATTCTCTTCCCTTGAATAAAACACGATAGTTCTTGCAATACTTTGTTTATATAATCACCTTATTCATACATGAATATACAGAAGCAGTAGAAGTAAGCAGATATATATATATATATATATATCAGAAAAAGGGGAGCATGTTTTGGTGACACTTGTTGCCATGGTATTTATAAACAAGTTAGTTTTATTTGAAGAAAAAATTTAACAAAACAAAAAATAAACAAAAACTATCGTTACTGCATCACGTATGTCAATCATTGGGGAAGATGCTTCTAGTCTTTTCTTTTTCTTTTTCCTCAAATCCCATTTCTTGGCACGTTTTTAGTGAAGTCGAAAGAAAAGAATTATTTAGTGACTGTGTAGTGTTACAAATCTCTAATCCATCAAAAGACGTCGTCGGATTTCCTTTCCATATTAAAGAAATTTATTGTTTGGGAGAATCTTTACAAGTAAACTAAACGATGAGAAAATTTTGACTGATGGTTAAGCTGTCCGCCTACTCTTTGCACATCTTGAAGTTTGAAGATGGTTTAATCTTGGGAGACTTTTCTTCTTTTCCGTTCGAAGGGGGGCTAATTCTGATCTCAAGATCCCATTGACCCTGTTGATGGGTGACAAAAAGCACGCCTGTAAGCTCCCTTTCTTCCCCGACCTTTACACATTTGTCAATCGAGTAATTCTACAAATCTTCCAACTTCCTAACATCTTACGAATGACCATGGGAATACAAAGAATGCTCGAAGATGATGATGATGACGCTAATGGGTATTTAATCTGTAAAGGACCTTGCCACAGGTGGAACGCGGGAGACTTTGTTGATTTCATGTCAATCAGATAATGCTCTGATGGGTGTATAATCGACAGCGGGGAGGAGAACCCCCCACCCTGGTATAAACAGTACGAAGACAGAAGGCATGAAAATAGGTCTACAGTATAAAATAAATAATAATGTACCAGTGTATTTTGTCATTTATAACAGCAATTGTAATCATGCTGATGGTTATAATTTCTTTTATTATAGCTGAGGGGACGATTCAGAAATAGACTACATCACACTCTTGTCTTGACCTACATGGTAAAGTTTTTTTCTTGCAATGGCGACAAATCACATCACCTGAAATTGCTTAAGAAAACATATTGGTAATCTTTCCTTTATTACTCAAATGGAGAGGAGCTTCGCTAGAAGTACAATTTCTCAAGATATTGAAAGACGCCCTTTCTCGATTTGACCTCTGAAAAATAAGAAACAACAAATCTCCAAACAATGTGTGTAGGCCTATGGACCTTCTTGCTCAACAATCTCTAACCTGAAAGTGGCGCCAAGTTGAAAAACAGATAAACTCGTTGAGTAGTAGTGCAAAGCTGATAATTATCACGACATGAAGATTGTTGAACTGTGAATTGGCACTATAGCTATTTAAAGATAAAGTTGAGTTCTGGTCATGCAATTGCATTGTGAAAGAAACATTGTGGAATCGATCAGAAAGGGTTGATCATCTAGCATATAAGTATTGGTGTGTACTGCAAGGTTCTGGAATCATCAAAATGATAAGAAATTTGGACCAGTCTTGGTAAAGTTACAAGCACTGTACACATTAAGATGTATATGGAACTACACGAACATGTGGCATAAAAATCCGTCCGGTTTTTTATGCTGTTACATTCCATATTTAGAATATTAAGGCATTTGAAGAGCCATGCTGTTCAGGGAACATTTTTTTTAATCTAATGTTCTTCCATACTTGCATAATAACAATGATAACGCTCACAAATTATTTTTCACCTCTTCCCAGAACTTAACCTTCTCTTTAAAAACATGCACATTCTTTGTCTTTTTTACGTCGCCATTTCCCTTCGGGTCCGCCTTTTTAACCAACTTCAAAACACTTCGGGGTCTTCTTGACGTTGACTAATTTGAGGACTTCCAGTCCGTATAAGTTCCTCTGTCTGTTTATCTTCCCTTTATAAACTTAAAAACTCATTCCATTACTGACGATTAGCGGTCAAGGGTTTGCTCCATTCCATCGTTTTAAAGCTTTAGAACTTGGTCTCTTGACTTGAAAGCGTTAATTATCTCCTCGATGAGGGGTTTATAAAACTATAGTATAAGGGCCACAAAAGAAATGGGATGGATTAGGGGAGCTTGGAGAGGGACAAAACATTGGTAGAGGGGTTCATTTTCATCCCTCAAGGGAATCTGGATTAACCTATGGGGCGTAATTAAGTTCATTATTAACATATTATCAAGGAGTTTCACGTAAATGGAGTGGATTTTGTGTCTTTCTTCAGCCAAGCGATGCAAAGATGAGCAGAAAATGTTACTCTCAATTTACAACCCGGTTTTCTTTCTTCATCGTTGTTGAAATTTAGAATCAGTCCCCTGACTCATCTCTGAAAGTTAAAGAGAATGTTGAGTTCTGGGAAGAGGTGAAAATAATTTGTGAGCGTTATCATTGTATTATGCAAGTGTGGAAGAACATCAGAGAAAAAATGTTCCCTGAAAAGCATGGCTCTTCAAATGCCTTAATATTCTAAATATGGCATGGAACATCATAAAAATCGGGACGGATTTTTATGCCACATGTTCGTGTAGTCCCGTATACATCTTTCTGTGTACAGTGCTTGCAACTTTACCAAGACTGGGCCAATTTTTTTTTCAATTTTGATGATTCCAGAACCTTGCAGTACACACCAATACTTATGTGCTAGATGATCAACCTTTTCTGATCGATTCCACAATGTTTCTTTCACAATGCAATCCCATGACCAGAACTCAACTTTATCTTCAATGTAGCCTACACTTTAGGCAAAATAAATATTTGCTGCAGTCAATGTTGTTTATCAGGACAAAATTATTGCACCACAATCTTGAGGTCTAGTAATAGGCCGGGTGACATGAAATTGTACGATCATACCACAGACTGCAGTGAACGTTTTACTGAATTCTAAAACGAAAATTGGTATTGTTGTCGCACTAATTCGAAAAAAGCTGAATATATGGACACATGATATATAACCGTACAACAAATATACTGATGTGCATAATTGTGTCAGTGGATGATCGGGGGGGGGGGGGCAGGGGACCCGTGCCCTCATTAAAACCTAGTAAAAACAAGCAACAAAAAAAAAAAAAAACTAAACTATCAATAATGCTCAACTATGCCCCAAATTAATTTGTGTACACGTATCTCCAGGAGTATATTTTGGACTATATCCACTTGAAAGAATAAGAACCCGTTTCATTATTGCCAGATATTATTTTGGGGGCTATACGGATTCTGGAAAATATGAGATCCTGCAGGAATTGGATTCAATTGGTAAATGGGTCTGATTTTTTTTTAATGGATCCAGTGCGTAGAATTGAAATCATCTCTGAAGATAATAAGAGAGAACTTGAAGCAAAAAAAAACACATCTAGGTTGAATTAAGTAATATTATGTGGATCAAGAGGAGAGGCTGAATAGAGAAGGGCGAATACCATACAATGACATTAATTACCGTCTGAAAAGAAACTCCAAGCAAGTCCATTAAGTCTTAATCAAGAGGTTATTGTGCTGAAGCCACGCTCTGGTTCTTATCACACGAGAGTGATGCTATTTCGTCTTATATAAAGAGATTGAATTCTTGCTCGTTGAGAAGAAGAAGAGATTAATTAGAAACCGATTAGATTTGAGAAGAGTTTCAAAGGCAGTCTTGATTAGGAACGGAAGGGAAGGGGAGGAGAATTCAAGAGCGATTTGATAATGAAGTTGATCGAATTCTTAGGATTAGATGAGGGATTAATGAATACTGGCAAGCAAGCCAAGGATGATACAAAACTAATACAACACAATAGATCGATCATCCTACGCTCTGTGCGTGCTATTAATAACGTTGCGTGGGTATCAATAAAAGCAGAAGATGATAGAATATATCAGCGAAAGTATGAGGAAAATATAGTAAAGAATATAAGAGAGTTATCGTGTTTCAAGGTTAGAACAGATCAAATGCGAACTTGAAATTCTCTCCCATTCGTTGTCAACTTAAACCCCTTCCATCCAAAAATCTTGGTTGTTGGTGAAAGAATAGATAGCATTTTTGTGTGAAAAATATGAAAACTTCTGAGATTTTAATGCAAAATAACAAATGGGAAAGATGCTTGCAAGTTTGATAATAGAGTTTCCAATTTGTGTTTTATGTATGATTTCAGAGTTGACTCCCCTGGACACATCTCACTCGGGAGTCCTGTTAAACGATTACGTAATTCTAATAAATGCATGAAATATTACAGAATGGATTTAAGAGCTAAATATCTGAATAGCTGATTTCAATGAGGAAAGATATTGGGAAAGAAAGATAGTCCCGAACAAAAGAACAGGTAGTCCAATGATAATAATAAATAATAGTGAACATTTATAATGCGCCATGTCTGTCAAAATTGACATAATTATGATGGTCATAATTATGTGCTGAAAGCACGAATTAGTGGAAATCAGGTAATGTAATTTAATACGTTTTGTGTAGATTGGATTTAACTACTGGTTCAAACAACCAATTTACTGTAAGATAAAAATGAAAATTATTTACTTTTCCGAAACGCGGTTTCATTACTTGAATTCAGGATTACATTTGATGATTCAGCCGAAACTGGGAAAAAGGAACAAAAAGTTGAATATTTTCTTTCTTCTTTCTCGCGAATGAGGGAGTTCAATCTTCCATGATTGATAAACATTACTATCCTTGTCTTCCTCGTAACGTTTATGAGTCTTCTCCGAATTTAAGGTCGATGTTCTGGTTTATAAACAGATAAAATTGATATAATTTTATTACACCAAGACCATTACACAGTTTTTATTACCTCTGCGTGGGTGAAAGTTTGATGAAATCTGTTTATCTTATACTCTTAAATGATCCGAAATAGAAAGTATGAATGTTAGTAGCGGCTGCATTTACACTGCAGTAAAACAAAATTGTCGATTTTCTCAAATTCCGGAGTTTATAATTTTGTTTGAAGGGGTGGCTATTTTCTTTTCAATTCTTTCTTTGAATTTATGTCACGTTGTGTTCTCACCATGGTAATAACATTTCCTTATCATATCCATATCCACATCGTATCCATATCCACATCGTATCACACATTATTATCCCGATGGCTGACAACAGCTTTAGAACTTAACGTACACATTCACAATCACGACAATATAACTATCATTTTCAATAAGGCACATTTACATTTCATTTAACAATTTTTTTTTTTTTTTTTTTTTAAACTTGTACCTTTTGTTTGTTTGCCAAAGATGAATTTATTATTGAAACTGTAATTATTTGTCATGAAACTGATATTTAAATTAAAAGAAAGGAAGAAGAAGAGAAACTACGGTGATGTCGTGACAAGCTGCGCGAGTGCCCTCGATAACCATGAATTCAGAAAGGGATTACTTCCGATTTCAATGATATAATTCAGGTCTATTTATTGTGAAAATCAAATGAAGAAATTTATCATAATCATGCCTATACATACTTGACGTTTCAATGCGATTAGAGACTGGCGTGACAGGGCCATCTGGACGGGTATGACATTTTTGATAGATCTTATACCATGGATAATAAAAGACGTCATATTGTCAAAAGCATTATCAATTAATCTTTCATAGGTTGCATCAATGAATTGTAAGTACTTCCGTTCCTGTGGGCCCTAAGCATCGATATAGTGCTCTAAGTGATACTGTGTTTTATAACACAGCGTGTAATATTATTTCGATACCTACTTATACTTACGATGGCGATGACTATTACTACTACTGCTAATAATACCACTACTACTACTACTACTACTACTACTACTACTACTACTACTACTACTACTACTACTACTACTACTACTACTACTACTACTGCTACTACTACTACTACTACTACTACTACTACTACTACTACTACTACTATTACTATACTACTACTTCTACTATACTACTACTACATGTACTACTTCTACATGCACTACTACTGCTACTGCTGCTGTTGCTACTATACTACTACCACTACTACTACTACTACTACTACTACTACTACTACTACTACTACTACTATACTTTAAAGTGCCATGCGAGAGGGCTATTGTACAAAATTTGAATACAAAGTGAGGAGTGCAAACCTTTATTTGAAATTACTTCTGTATTGGCCAAACGCCTTCACAATGATTAGCGCGGGTAATGTAATAACACATTCAATATGATGCCTCGTGTGCTGATGAAAGACTGATGTTTGTCACTGTCAAATATATGATTAATTAGCATGATGAGTAAGCTATCATATTAAGATATAGCAATTTATCAAACTGACGGCAGCCAATTAATATGGGACTGAGCAAAGCTTCCTCGGATGTTTGTTGTTTGATATCAGCACGTGCAGTGTGTATTGTATGTATTCTGTTAATCAGCATTTTGAAAGTGTGACGCGTGCCAGGGCTATTCTTCAAACATTTTACAAAGTTGCCACAATTTAGTGCTCTTATTGTCTCGCATATTTCTTTTCTCCATCTCCCCAATTTTATGCTATTATTTAATATCTGATCTGTTTTGGGGGATTGTAAAAGCACAATTGACTCGTTATTCGCTTCTCGAATCCCCTCTTACCGCAAATGGTCCTCCTTGTAAAGAATAAATGATTATTAAAATGGATGAGGGTACGCAGATGTCGAGGGAAATTGCCTCTAGCGATTAACATGGCGAAAAACACGAAATGAAAATAAGCAGAAGGCACCGCCTTAATAGATATATTTTACTCTAGGGAGAACAAGAGAGACTTCGCTTGTTTCGAATTCCCGCAAAATTGAAACAAAAGTTGGATTGTATTCTGTTGAAGCGTGGACGTAGATTAGACGCGTGCCATAGTTATGACATGTGCCACTGACCGGAAACAGTCGAGGCGAACGAGTGTCTGCTAGTCTGTATTCCAAAGCTCTTGTTGCAGTTGAAAAGGTTCGAGAAAAACAAAAATAATAAATATAATAATAATAAATAAATAAATAAACAATAAATAAAATAAAATATTTTTCATTGGTCGTAAAAGTATGCAAGATAAATCACCTGAAATCTTTGATGAATCTATTAATACTGTTAGTTGTTGAGAAAGTTTGTGTGATTTATTTTACGCCATTTTATTTTATAAATAGCGTCTGTAACGCAAGACTTTGTTTTCTTTTTACTACATGTGCCTCGCTCCAGGCGTTTGACCTCGGCACTCTTTCCACTCATACTTTTAGGTCCAAGCTAGGCCTATAGCTCCGATCGGTAATCATAAGAATAGACCCAAGATGGACCACTCCTTGGATGGACTGAAATTTTGACAATTTTTCAAATTCAATGATGGTATTATCAATAAGTGAAAATATTAAAACCCATGAATGAAATAAAGTGCAATGGAAGGTGCATTGAGAAGGAGAAGGTTAGTAAGAGAGAAAGAAAGAAAGAGAATATGGGAGGGAGATAAATGGAGGAGAAAAGGAAGAAGGAGGGAGGGAGGAGGAGTATGAGAAGATGGAGTGAAGAGGACGTGGTGAAGGCCTTGATTTGAATATCGTAGAAATGTATATATATTTTTGTTTAGTAGTAAGTAGGTAAGCACAGACTCTGCACAATTTTGACCTGGATGTGATGTGTAAAAGGATAGAGTGGAGCAAAGAGCATAATAAATAGGCCTATATTATTTTATGCATGGACATGGAACTGAGGAACGCTTCCAAAGTTTAATTTCACAATTTCCAGTACTGTTTCCATACATTGATAGTACATTGATTGGTGAGGTTATTTTTTGCAATATCCTGCTAAAAACAATGATGAATCGGAGATGGTGTAAATGTCTTTTGCAATGTTTTTATTGAACCTGATGCTTATAAATATCAATAATTTACAAGAAGCGTTGCTACATGTAAGAACTACAGTTCTACGATCCAATATCAAACATGACATCTGCAGCTTGACACTATACCAACTCGAGGGCACTGAACCCGCGCGTTTAGGCGTTTGGAGAAAAAGAAAAAATTGGTGTGTTTCTACGACGAAAATCGAAAAGCGCTCTTTTTGTTGGTCACCGATGAGTCAGGTTGGAAGTATTTGGGTGGCGCGCGTGGAGGGATTGAAAGCCTTGTGTACTTTCTTTCTCGGAATCATCAAGCGTCCCATTCCCGGATCAAAATAATTGCCTGGAAGCTGAACAAGGATGCAGAAATACGAATGGAAACTGATCGAGAGTGAAGAAGTGTGTTAATAAGGGCACGCTATAATGACGCCAATTCAGGCATCAAATATTCCAGAAGAGCGCGTTTTGATCCCTTCCTCAACACAAAGCAGTGATAAGACTAGTGATAATGAAAGTAAAACTGAGATGGGGAAACTCTCAGAATGAGTTAGGTGATGAAAAGAAACGAAAACGGAAATGAGCTTTATTTGGAGTGCTCGGGAACCCCAGCTCCCGTTGCACCTACCATACACCCAATACATAAACATGGGCAGGTGATCAGGAGGAGCATTTCTTTGAATCTCCAAACAACTTTAGTGAGAAATGGAATAATTACAATCACTTCCTATATAAATGGGCCAAGAACTATAGAGACCTACTGATGATTTACAAACGGAATAAGTTTTAGACAATGATTGGTCAGGGAAAGGTTCAGGAAAGACAGTGTATTTCGTGAACCTATTAGTAGGAAAGCGTCTACAAATATATTTGATTGTTTCCCCCTTGACAAATGAAATCGAAAGTTAGTTATTTTGTAATTAATAGAGAAGCAATTATTCCACTTGATTTGTTCGCTTAATCAAAATACCGACCACTCCTACTTTCACCAAGAGGTATTTTTAAAATCTCCTTGCTTTCACTGTTTGGACGAGTAAAGTGAAGAGAGAGAGAGAGGGGGAGAGATGGAGAAAGAGAAAAGGGAGGGAGAGAGAGAGAGAGAGAGGGAGGGGGAAACTTTTCACGTCTTTTCATGAGCGATGTACAGAAGATACCCAAATGGTAACCTTAGCAACCGGTAACCACTACTTAGACCCCCATCATGTCAGCGACCCCTTCCCAGCAGGCATAGCGTGAAACTGAAATGTGACGAGATTTGGTAGACTACCGGTCACTGTTGACATTCCTTTGAAAAAAATTATTAGATTTTAGTTTTAATCTCTCTTTTTAAAAATAAATTTAACTTCACGATTGATGGTACTTGCACATGGTTATCGTTGAGTTACCAGACAAAATAAACGGCTTAAAAAATAACTTTGTTGGATAAATTAACAATTTACGGCAAGATAATGCTTCTTCGTTGATATTCTTACAATCGTAGGCCTACTTTCTTCAGCAGATGCATACAAGCGCCAGAAACATCGTCACATGCTGGGTTGGGCGTCTCTCTCCGTTTCCTTATATTTACATCAATAATACACGTGCAGTCCAGATTGTGAACCTCCCACCTCCATTCTCCTTCCTAAAACAAGCCTTCTCTTTGAATAAATCTTTGAAAGAACCTATCGTATAACAAGCACATGGTTTGTATCAGCTCCAAGCAAGCCCCGTGATTGCTGGGCGGTCCCCGACACACGATCCGCGCCAGCCCGTCGGCCTAGCCTCCACGCATTACTCCCCCCGATGTCTGGTTTAGATTCCGCGGGCGCCAGTCCAATCGTCCACACTCCACCGAGCAAGATGAAGAGCATGAATTGACTTCTTTGCTTTCACATTTTAACAAATTGTATTACACTTAACAGGCGTAATGGTGATGAATGGAATCATTTGGCCGAAACGCGACAGTATCAAATTCTACGCAACTAAAGGGAAATTAATAAACTGATCGGAATTACAATTATGGCACTATTACATTTTTTTTTTTTTTGGGGGAACAACTATAAGGGGCAAGCAAGTACCTGCCCATTACTTATTCTCCCCCTTCTTCTATAATTTATTGTTATCATAGCAAATAAGTAAATTATATTTATGGCCACTTTTCGTTTGGAATTCCAATATATTTTCATGGTATTTTACAGCATGAGTACATTTTGTTTTAAATTCGACTAAAATAATTTACAAAGTGGAAACACAGGGAATGAACTGTTGCGAAGCTTATCCTAAACGAAACAGAGTACCCAATTTGCAGCTTCTCAATATCAATATGTAGATTTATATAAAAGCAAGAAGGACATATTACATTCAATTATAGTTTCTCACGTATGTGAAAAGCAGAGAAAATGTTTGCGGAAATAAAATCGTGAACAAATTAGACAAAATATTTGTTTCGGTTTATACATTCAGTGATATCGTACGAGAACACAGTGAGATATTCCAATTATTTGTTAATATAAAATTGAAATCTCTCCACTCCTTAAGAGGGTGAGATAAAATGTGCTTTATGAAATTTCGTTATACTCAGAATAACTAATTATAGATAGATGAGTGAGAATATTATTGAAACTTGAATACATTGCATAATTATTATGGTTCGAAAATATTCCCGTAACCTTTTTTTTTGTTACGTTTTGTTATGCTTTGCTACAGTATTAACCACTGTTACTATATTTTTAAAGAGCCTTTGTTAAATATTTTACAAGATTTTGTACTTGCCTTTCATGCATCAAATTTTCTTTGAATACAACGAAAATGATTGCTCTGAAAGCTGGCACACCCACCTTAATGGCTTGAAAATGGAATTATCCTCTTGAAAGAAAACTTAATATTTGCCGACTGATTTCGATAGAATGGATTTTCTTGTCAACCATTTTGAGAATAAAGCTATCACTGGACTCATATTTCATTCTCGCACGTGTTATGCATGCTAATAACGTGCCATATGTGTGAGTCTTTATGACCGGTCAATGACTTGTTGCTCTCGCCGGGGCGCCCCGTTAGTAACCTTGCAATGGTATGTTGAGATGTTTTATAGTCAGCCGCTCATATTGAATTGGAATCATTTCTTTCTTTTCTGCTCGACTACTTTAAATTTCATTCAAAATCGCATGCATCAAGCATATAAGTGTGTCGTTTGACTAAAGCCATTCAGTACCGCTGACTGTGACAAAATACCCATATCCTATTTCACGACACTATTCATTATGGACTTCATTTTGGAGGCTAATTCACTAAAATACAATCAATGACTCAATGATGAATGAGAACAAGGTACAGTATGTAGATGATATCAATACAGACATGGTTAGTCAATTATATCTGATGAAAATCATTAATTTCAATAAATTTAATGGAAAAAGAGAATTACTTGAGGTTATAAATGTTCGCCATTTTTAGAATGGTGAAAGCATAATGGAGATCAAAATGGAAGACGAATCGTGGAATCAACTGAACTTAAAATCCAATAGAAGTATTTGATTGATTTATTCACATCATCTGGGATAACTCAATTTGAAATTTTCATGAGATTTATTACTTTTGGACATTGATACAGACAACAACATAAAATAAAATATAACTGAGTGTTCAGTAATTAATTCAGAGCACAAAAAATGTCATTGTCATCAATCACTTTTCTCTTTCGCCACCATGACATTTGCTCCGGCGACATTTATTGGTCCGAGCTTTATTTCCATGATTTCGTTAAAAGTATAGGGTTTGGATTAGGGATGCGATTGGATTTTAAGTTAAGTTTAGGGTTAGCCTTATCATGCTTCCGGTTAGGTATAGTCTTGGGTCCAGGGTTGAAAGTTAGGATAGTGTACAAGTGTAGGAAATTACCGCGGAACAATCGTCGTCGGAGATTGTGTTGTACAACCTAATTAATGAGTATGAGCCACAAGCCTCAAGCCTGTGTGTTTTCTGCTGCGATTCACATTTTATAAGCGACCGACAAGAAGAAGTTCCTTGGACCAAGTCTAGCTTGGCTTTGGCGAACTCCCACAAATTGATCCGGGGATTGAATACTACTGCCGTACTGGTACTTTGTTACGTGTCACTGGTACGAGCAATATACCCCCTGCTCTTATACCACCAACGTTAATCTCGAAGAAATCCGTTTGTGGTTTAAATCATGAGATTTATGCCAAATGAAGGAAATCATAACATAATAAATCCCTAAAATGGTTTCTTTAATCCAGAATCCATTTGAAAGCCGTTGACCTGAACTTGAAGCACACTCGTGGGACTGCCCCGCCTGCCGATGGAAATTCCTATACGCCTTCTTAAATATTGACCTAAATAATCTTAAATATTCGGTATTATATTTAAGCCAATAGGAATAATTATATATATAAAAAGGAACGTGTAAAGCCTTTGGTGTCAGTCAGATTTCTGTGATGTTTATTACATATTTTTATTTTTCATTTATCATAATGAAAAATATTATTTTGATAGAAGGGATCATACAGACAAAGGATATTAAAGCAACTTTAAGATGACACATAACTGACAAGCATGATCTGACAAACACCCCCTTAATTCTTAAAAGGGAATGCGGAGGGGGTAGATAACTGCCCTGGTGTTAGTTGTCCGAGAAAGCATATAGGCAGCGTCAACCGGGGAAAGTGACATGCGAGGTAACATAGCGAGCGAGCAGGGCTAGGGAAGGGCGTGTGAGGGTATGCCCCACCCCTCCCTCAAATATTTGTTGTTAGCTTAAAGAGAAGGTCGCGTTTTGGTAAAGGTGAAAATTGTAATTTGTGTGCCTTATTTTCTTTTGATTCCTATGTTGAAGTATGTCATGATGGTAATGTAGCAATGTCACGCGAAAACGACTGCCATTGAAACACCTTCATATTCCTAGAAATAGTCCAAATATTTGGACCCCATTTTGATGTCACATGTCTGTGCATTAAACTAGATATTCTTCATTTTTCGTGATTTTAAGCAAGATTGGTCGATTTGCTTATCATGATTCGAAACCTTAATCATTGATTCACAATAACCTCTAGACAGTTTCTTTCACTAACAAAAAATGAATTTCATATATACGGAAGAAAATTCTCGAAGTGCATTGCGAAATTTTCGATACCATGGTGATCATAAGAGTTGATTTATTTCTTTTAATTAAAGTCTCTTACTTTCGAAACTGGACACATTCCGATACTGTGAGGTATATTTGTATAAAGCAACCACATGTAGACGAGTCATTCTTCTGCATATTTTATTGCGAAATATGGTTGTTGTATTTTGGCGGGAGAAGATGGGGAATCTCCATGCATGTAAACGTATTATGTCTGTTTTTGTTAAAGGGGAAGTCCACCCTGATAATAAGTTTGTTTTAATACAAGGAGAAAAATGAGAAGAACAGATCATTGAAGATTTGAGAACATCGGACAATAATTTTAATAAGAAAGTTACGGATTTTTTTAATCCATAACATTTCATGAAATACTTCAAATCTGTGAGACAAATTGGTAACGCGGTCTCTAAATATGATGTCACCCCTCACATTTTATCCTTTGTTAATTGAATGCAAGAACTGTCATTAAATTCCATTTTGATCAAAAGATATATTTTCTTCATGCCTATCTCGATCATATATCGATAAAATGTAAGTTGCATGCACCCCCATATAAGATAGGTCTACTTTTCCATTAACATTCAGAGAAATGGAGATTTTGGGTCATTCTGTCGTTCAGATCAGTGGTGAATCGTATTGCCAATTTGTCTCAAAGATTCCATGATTTTCATGATTTTGAAAGATTCATAACTTTCTTTTTTATTGTCCGATTTTTCTCAAACTTTCACTGAATTGCTTCTCTAAATTTTCTGCTTCTATCAAAACCAATTTAATATCAGGGTGGACTTCCCCTTTGAGTACGGTGAAATTCAGGGAAATCTTTTTTATCAAATCATAATAAGATTGATTTAATTTTATTCACCTCACTCCAACGCTCGGCAAGACGATTTTATTTCCATTCCTTTTATTATTATTTTATACACCTACTGGCTTCTGATTTTTTAATTTTTTAAAATTAAAAACTCTCCTGAATTATCACCGCTGTTTTGAATTCATGGAGACGGAAGTGGTTACCTAATTCATCAAGCAGCACTGAAGTACTCGTTGAGTTGGTGTTCGGCATCAGAGTCACTTCGATATGATGTGTGCTTTGATTTCTTTCAAATGATTACTATTTTTACTTTAAAATTTACTCTATAGTATTTTGCGATTGTCATTTTTGACCGACGTTCGATCAACCTGGAAACCAAACTGTGTTTTTCCCACTCACAATGATACCACTGTTCTCAAATAAGATCTTTCGTTTAGTTCCTCCATTCATGATAAAACTGATAAACAGCATACTGTAATAGATGACGCCATTACTACTAACACAGAGTGAAGTACAATCCCAATGGAGGTCTGAATATTTCAAGCATTGCCTCAGTCCCGTGATGGTAATAAGCTCATGGAAATCATGACTGTTATTGCTTGCAATATCAATTTGTCAAAATTCAGAACTCTCATACTGGTCTCGAATGGCCCTTTGTTCTATGGGTGCGTTTATCGGGTCTTGCCACTAGATATGTACATATCGAACCCCACTATCGAACCCCACTATCGAACCCCACTATACGAACTTGATTTTCGGGATGTCGCGTTTATCGTCTCTTCACGATTCAAAATAAAGGCCTTGTCTCTGCGCAGCTGCTTTGCGCCGTTTGACCCTGAAAGCAGATTAGCCTGGGAAGGTCCATAGAGCTATATGGGAAGGTCCGATTTGTATGTGGGGTTCAAAACAGCTTTGCGTTTATCGTGTCTCAGAAACGTGATTCTGGCTGTATGTCACATTCAAAACGCACCTTTTCGGCGTTACAATATGCCCATATCTAAAGACGTTTGAAATAGGGCTTTGCGTTTATCGCCTTAAAAATTTGCCTGAAAGACGTTTGAAAACGCTGATTCTAGGCAAAAATTTGGTCGATAAACGCGACCTATGTCATTTAAATGTTGCGATAAGTGTGCTGATGACATATATGGAACATGCCGTCCACTGTATTCGAAGAATGTAACAACTATCGATTCTGAACGAGAGTAAAGTGTGGGGGTGGGGGTTGAGGGAGGGAGGGGAGAGGGGTGGATGAGGAGAGGGAGAGAGAGGAGGAGAGAAAAAGAAAGGAAGAGAGAGAGAGAGAGGGGGAGAAAGGGAATGATGGAAAGAGGGAGAGAGAGAGAAGAGAGAGAGAGAGAGACAGACAGACATTACAGACAGAGGCAGACAGACAGACAGAGAAACAGAGAAGGGGGCGCGGCGCAGATAACAAAAAATATACCGAGAGCTAAAGGAGGGTTAGGCCTCTGGACGTTATTCTCCCGAGGTTTTATTATATTTTAATTATATATTACACTATCAAGATTTGATTTGCAAATTTACACTTTGATTCTCAAACTTTTGCTTTACCACTGGCTTGGATATAATATGACCAGGGGGGTATTTCACAAAGACTAAGATCGACTTTAAGTTGGACTTAAGTATAACAGGCGGTTCATGCCATTGTTTGCTATCATTATGTACTGGCATTGGTCTCTCAAGGGATGTTCAAATCATGGTAAAAAATCTACAAAACTTACATTTTTTGATAATTCATTATTGAAGGAAAAAATATTATCTAAAGATTATAATTTAGAGACCAATTGGGATAGCAACCAATGGCATGAACGGCCTGCTATACTTAAGTCCAACTTAAAGTCGATCTTAGTCTTTGTGAAACACCCCCCCAGTTTCATTCATAATAGTAATCATTCATCTCCGATCACAATCATTTATCATAACCATCATGATTGAAAGATGACACCCCAAAAAAAAAAAAAAGTAGGACAAAAAAATACATGTCATAACAATTTATCAATAGTTTCTTTTGGTGATGTCCGAAGGTAACCACTTTAGAATACCAGAGATAAATTAGTTTGTTTATTTGATTCTTATGATCTAGACATATATGGCAATCAACGCCCTCATTTTAACCACAAAATTGCAAAGTTCCAGACTCATTCATTACCTTTATTCAAACATCATTAAGCGAAGTAGTTCCCCCTAACTTGAAATGAATTTCACAATTCTGTTCCCACGGTCTGTATTTTTGTTCTTTCTTTTTCACACACATGAAATGAATAATAGAAATAATGAAGAACTGTTATTTGCGACACCGTTTATACAATGAAGACGGAAGCTGGTATTGAATGCATACCGTTTAGCTTTTATACGAGTGATAGAGGGGCATTAAACCGCCAAATCGACCACCAAAAGAATAGTCAAATGTGTCGTGGTATAGCAAACACAAACTATTATTCTTTTGTAGTGGGTCCATGGTATGAACAAGATGGGAAGATAATATACCCTAGATAGAGCGGGAATTGAGCGATTGCTGCATGGGCCAGCGAGTCATTCAGAAGTTTCATATATTTTTTTTTCCTTTTTTCTTTTCTCAATCAATACAGTGTATACCTTTGGCGTTCATAAGGCTAATTGCCCTTTTTTGTTAACCCCACATTCCCATAAAATTTTGTTTGCACCTTCCTTTTATATTTTTATTGTAATGGATCTTTTATCTGTATATCATGTATATCATGTTTGTATGTTTCAATGTTTTTTTTATGGAGAATGAAATAAATGTCGAATTGATTGATTGATTGATTGAATTAAACAAGGCGTTTTGAATTTTAAGGTAAATATTTTTCTCCGTTTCTATTGAGGCTCCCATCATTATGAATTCCAATAATACTCTCTTTCATCTCACTATGTTGAAAGACCCGCGGATATGCATGTATGTCTCATAAGAATCATTTACGAAATCAGGAATAATTTCTGACATTTATTTCATGCATGCATGGTGAATTATGACGTCTTTCTAGATCTTAAAGCCTGCTTGCACTAGTTTGGCCATCAGGAGGGATTAGAACTCCCAGCGTGGTCACTGACAGGTGGTTCTCTCATCAACTCAGCTCTCAATGAACATAAGAAAAAGAAGAAAAAGGATCATGGGGGACCAACGGGCACCGCTTATGCATTGTTTTCTATATAGAGGGAGCAAGTAGCTACAAGTAGTGCAGTGGGGCTTTAAAACGAATCTAGAAATAAACTAATATCATTATTTCATATTCTACGGTCCATCCACTACACATAACATACCAAATTACCTCAGTTATATTTCCTTGGGTCTTTTCAGTAAGAAATTAAGAATGTTTAAAATGCATTCTTCATAACTTACTTCCGAATATCGTTTTACCTGCATTTGAAACCAGCCATGTATAGTCAGACAACTCCCACCTCCCTGGGCAGACTATACATCAAATTCCCGTTGTCAAGGAGATAACCTGATAACAAATGCTAACATTTAAAATCACGGTATGCTACAAACAGTATTTTCTTGATTTTCTCTAAACAGCTAACATGACTTAAATTAAATTATTTCACTTGCGATCTCATATTCTGCTGTGTTAAGTTGATCGTGCCCCACTTTCAAATGAGCTACTTTTAAAAATCAAATTTACGAAAAACATCTGTTTTTATTCAAGAAATAAGAAAAAGGAGAGAAATTGCTTTTGATATCTAATCAAGATTGGAGCGTTCAATGCCTATCTAATAACATATACATTACCTATTAGACAAAAAACGTGAACGCACAAAAACAATGTATTTTTTTGCTTTCACAAGGGACAGGACCAAAATCTGGAATGAGAATGAGAATTGGATAAGCGTGCAGCCTTCATCTCCAATCTAAGTGCATGTCATTATTGAATAGAGATGTTATCAGCTCTTTGCATAATTGAAAACGTCCAATTATCGATGTTCGAAAGTAATTGAATAACGACACCAATTACGAAGATGGCCTTTTCTCGTCATTAAGGCTAACCCGAACGCAGCGAGGAGCTCGGATTGCGTCTCGTTATTCCTTATTATTTCAAACGAATTTATCATGTTTCAATATTGAATAAAAACTGACAGTTTGTTTTCGGGTTCGAGGAAAATATAGAGGAAACAATGTATACGGAAGTGGAAATCTGGGTTTGATTTACTTTAATGATTGGTTGGCCTGTATACTTAACCTATGGAGCAATGATGAGAAGCAACAATTGCATAAAAGAGAGAAATAAAAGAGGAGAGCTATGGATCATCATCAGTGGTGTAGCATAGGGTTCAGCTAGGGAGGGGTCAGAGTTTTTTTTTTGTGTGTGGGCGGGGGGTCATCAACAGTTTTACTGGTTGCAGGAAATACGAATGTGTAGGGCCATCTATTAAAGGAAGACTGTTGGAAGGATCGTATCTCCTTTTTCATATCGTTCTCTCCCTTCCCTCTTTCCAAATATTTTTCCTTTTCGCCATTTGATGGGGGCGGGGGGTGGGGGTGATGGGTCCCCAAATCTATGGTAAATGATGATAGTGCTAGAAGTTTAGACACGTGGTAAAAAGAGACAGTAAACTTTCAATGAAGATGAAGAAATTACGAACGAAAAGAACAAGACGGCAAGAGAATAGTATGCCGATTTTAATTGATTAATAATCGATTTGTGCTAAACGAATTACTTATATTATTCTCTCTTCCAAGATACATAAAATGATAATTGTGCATAGTATGGATTGACACGAATATTGTTTGCCGGTATTTTCAAAATCTAATAATAAATATAACTGAGCTTTTTAAACTCCTTTTCCTTCTTTGCCTCAGTAATTTTCTCGCTTATTTCATACTTTCATCTACCCCCCCCCCTCTCTCTTTATCTCTCTCTTTCTCAAAAATGCATTCATTTTCTTGAAAATCGTGTTCAATATTGTGTGCTTTGGTATTTCATCTTTATTCTTTTTATCCATCTTTTTTTCTTCTTCTTATCATTGTTTAAAAATGATATTCGATCCCTACTGTATATCAATCAGTACCAGTTATCTTACTTCCATGCATTCACTCTCTACATACTCCACCATCTTACCCTCCCCCTCCCCTCTCTCTTTCTCTCTCTCTCTCCTTTCCTCTCTCTCTCTCTCTCTCTCTCTCTCTCTCGGTTTCTCTCCCCCTCTTCCTCGGTTCGACCTTTACCCCTCCTCTTTGAACCACTGAGTCGCGCGCGTGACCACAGGGCCTTCTCGCTGTGCTGCGGTTTTTCATTCCCACGGTCGCCGTGATGGTCGGGGCGTCGACGCGCCCGTCTCCGCTCTGGGCCAAACCAACAAGTCAGCCGCGGGGTGCTCGTTTACCCCCATCGGTCCTGTATGGCGCCCATTCAAAACGCATTTCCGGTTTTAACACCCCCATCAGAATGGTTCTTGGTAATGCTGGTTTTAGGCTAATTAAAACAAGGAATTCGCTTATGACTTACTAAATAGAAATTGTATTTCTACCCCTGGCAGTATATACAGGGGAATGTATTTATATTCATTCCACAATTTATAAGAATATAATATGGCGGATATTTTTCGACAGAAGTAAAAGAAACTTCGTTTAACAAATGAATAACATCATTAACATGAATATCGACATAATATCAACAACAATAATATGAAAATCTAACAAAGCTTATAGAGAACTAGAATGATGTCATGTCCGTTGAAAATAAAATATTGATATTGTAACTTTAGTTGGTTAACTTTGACTCATTTGGGTATGATGTGTTTATGGTTGT
This sequence comes from Mesocentrotus franciscanus, assembly GCA_037976565.1. Taxonomy (NCBI): domain Eukaryota; kingdom Metazoa; phylum Echinodermata; class Echinoidea; order Camarodonta; family Strongylocentrotidae; genus Mesocentrotus; species Mesocentrotus franciscanus. The sequence continues at coordinate 18,158,247 of CP137682.1, forward strand.
TGTAATGCCTATAAAGGAATCTATGCCATGGGAACAGGTTTTTTTTTCAAAATTTATGGCTCTTGCTTTTGTGAGTGCTTCTTTTTCACTAAGTGAAATTTTGTATGGATTGCAAGATAAGGTGGAAAGCAAAATTAAAAGCGCATAGAAAAGTCTTTACTCCTTGAAGTGAGACTAGGGCACCTTTTCCAAGTCAATGACCCCTAGATGTGAGTGATGGAGGTCATGTCACACATAGCTATGTCCAGTAAACATAACCCGGCATGCATTCTTGACTTGTCCCATGCCGGTTAAAGGTATCGTTTAACCATGTTAAATCTGAGATGCATGGCCCTACGTGTTATCAGTGTCTGTGATATGGTGTAATATTGAAGCCCTAAAAAAAAAGCGCTTCCAAATGATCATGAGTGCCTCAAAAAAGTAAAAATCATTTTCCCCAATAGACTGTAGTGTTATAAAAAACCGTTAGGAAAACAAAAAATTTGATTTCGATTTCCAATCATAAATATCTTGATAATCAGACAGGCGATCGGCTTGTAAAAGTCATGGGATTCCTGACTGACCTAAAGGTTTATAATTATGATTGCAGCATGAGCTAAATCCATGATTTTGTTTCAGAATCTGAGGCAATGTTACCGAGTCACTTTAAAGGGCAAGTCCACTTCAAAAATAACTTACTTTCAATAGAAGCAGAAAAATCAGACAAACCAATCGAAAAAAAAGTTTGAGCAAAATCGGATAACTAATAAGAAAGTTATGAATTTTTAATGACATGAAAAACTTTGAAAATCACTCATGAGTCTGTGACGTCATGTCCTCACTATCCTCTAATTATTTTCTTTATATTGATAAGATAAATTTCATATTTTCCCCCTAAGAATCTTATTTCTTCACCCCAGCATCCAAGTAAGATTGATAGTAATATGTTTTTGTGTGGATGCACTAATATAGAGTAATTTTTTGTTCAGTTAATTCATGAAAAATGTGAAATTTGATAAGCTATATATATAAAAATCAATAATTATGAATATACAATATTCAGAAAATAGTATCAATTCTTCAAAGTTCATAAAAGATTTTGTGAAATGTCATGCACGGAATATGATACAAATCATATAACCTGGCCAAAGGCATGGGGAAATCAAGTTTTGGGGGATAAAAAGGGAAATTAATGGGATTAAACTATATACTAGTAAAGCAATTGATAAATAGTGAGGACATGACGTCACAAACTGATAACCAAATTGGTAATTTGTGTAGTGATTTTCATTGTTCCGTAGTTTAACATACTTTTTCAAAAATTCTTTCTTATTAGTTATCCGATTTTGCACAAACTTTTTTTGATTGGTTTGTCTGATTTTTCTGCTTCTATTGAAAGTAAGTTATTTTTGGAGTGGACTTGGACTTTAATGTTTTAACCATGATGTAAGTCACCTTTCAATAATCTGAAGCTTTTTTCATGTTTTATATATGTCTTTTTTTATTTTAAAACGTATAATATTATAACAAAACAGATATAACACAATAATGAAATATAATGATCGTATACAAGGTAATAATAAAAGGAAAGAAATATATTAGCATGGCAAGCAATCCTTCGATAAATGAGAAAATAAAAGGTGAAGATGCCAGATGACATTTCATACTTCCATTCCCAAAATGAAATAGCAATTTACCTTTCTTTTTGGCAATGTATAATATCCAGTTTCTTTTTTAGTCTTGATGACTTGTTTAAAACCAACTTAGGAGGAATGTTTACTCTGAAACGCGCAAATATAAATATAGTTCATCTGAAACTTGTTGATATATATCACGCAATTAATAAAGTACATATTCCTTGGTCAGAATTAGAATAATGTAAATCTCATTAAAGAGAAGGTTGAGTTCTGGGAAGAGGTGAAAAATAATTTGTGAGCGTTATCATTGTATTATGCAAGTGTGGAAGAACATCAGAGAAAAAATGTTCCCTGAAAAGGAGGCTCTTCAAATGTCTTAATATTCTAAATATGGCATGTAACATCATACAAATCGGGACGGATTTTTATGCCGCATGTTCGTGTAGTCCCATATACATCTTTCTGTGTACAGTGCTTGTAACTTTACCAAGACTGGGCCAAATGTCTTATCATTTTGATGATTCCAGAACCTTGCAGTACACACCAATACTTATATGCTGGATGATCAACCTTTTCTGATCGATTCCACAATGCAATCGCATGACCAGAACTCAACTTTATCTTTAAGTTTTATGACGGACACAGTTAAAGACTTGGGGGGGGGGGTGAGGTGGCACTGGTGATAAGTGCCTCAGGTAAAAATCAAGAAATTGGTTTGCATCTTTAATCTTTAATCTTGTTATCCCCCCTTCCCTGCTCACACTATGCAAGTGTGAACTTTGAGGACATTTCTCGGTCAGGAAATTCTGTGCTTCTAACTTCTCCCATGCAGTCTGGCTGAGAAGGAAAAGTAAAATTGGAATCACCATCTACCTCTAGGTGGTTGATGATCATGGATCCTGCAACTCGCTGCTCTTTCTAAATGATTTGAAGCCTCCATTATCCTGCTGAGGCTCCTTAAAAAATTGTTCTCATTCGAGAAGTGTCTTTATCATTACTGATATGATTTGATGTTTTGATATTTTGCTCAAATTTTTTCAATATCTGTATAAATTCTACTTATAGAGAAAGGAAAAAAAAACTTAGAAAAGCCTGAGAAAATATTTATTTTAAGGAGAGAAATGAAGGTGATAATGACATTGACAATGATAAGCAGACTATAGGAAGTTATTAAGGTAATGAGCTGTGATCACGCTGGTAATTTATTACGATTATGACCAACACATTTAAGTGACAAAAAACGATCAACCAATACTGAATAAATGGTCCATTCATCCGTGCTTATAGGCCTATAATCTAAACAAATATATTATAAGTGAAATATGAACTGTCCCATTTCAGATTGATTATAGAGTCTATTATGGCAGATGTAACCGGTAATGTCTCACACATAGCAATGAAATAAAGTGCTATGCCAATTTTGAATCAATGATCCATTCATTTTCAATGTTTTGTCAATATAATTGATGAGAGGGTTAAGTTGTCTCATTTAATTCAACTTGATCCATTCATCGACACACGTGTGTCTGTTTCCGGTAAACTTTAAAAATTGATGATAAAATAATAAATTGGTCATGTTAATTGGTCGGTTTTAATATTTCCGGACACAGGAACGAAAACATTCATTACGAGATGGGAGTTAGATGAGCTACAGGTCTCATTGCGGTGGAAATATGTTTTTCTGTCAGTTGATGCATGAATTATGAACAGAGTGGGAGAAATGAGAAAAGGGAGAGAAAGAGATAAAGAGAGAGAGAGAGGGGGAGTGTGTGAGTAGAGAGAGACACAGAGAGAGATACAGAGACAGAAAGAGAGGAAGGAGAGACGGAGAGAGGGGGAGAGAGAGAGATAGTAGAGAGAGACAGAAAGAGACGGAGAGAGAGAGAGGGGAAGGAGAGAGGAAGGAGAGAGAAAGAGAAAGGGGAGGGGGGGGGGAGAGATAAGCGGAGAGGCAGGGAAGCTACATCTTCATCAAAATATACATAGCTTTATGCAACGAGTGGATTAATCTATATCATTTATACAAGGACAAGTATCGTTCGTTAATGTCTAAACCAAAACATGAGTCACGTTCCATTTTTGATAATTCGTCAATCAGTTATCAATTCCTTTTTTTTGTAGACGCCGAACGGCTCTATCCTGGTTCTCACATAACCATTGCGACTTTTCGATGCAAACATGTGCAAACAATTGAAACCTTTGCAGTCAGGGGTCGGCCAATCGTAATTGATTCAAAACAGTTCGAGAAATAACATTCTCGTGATGAAAAGAGAGTCGATGAGATATAGGAGAGGAATCCGAAACCTTTTTGGCGGATTATCATAAGCACCAATCCATGTGTTCACTAATAAAAAAATTAAAGATGAAACAAAAATGGACGAAGAAAAGAAGGGGGCGAAAGTAGGACAGACGAATAGACGTAATGAGAAAGAACATCGGGTTCATGTGATCAAACTGATTATACACATAATTTTGATAAAAATACAAGGAATGATTGATATTAATTCCTTAATGACATCAATTGAAAGCATTTTGTCGTGCATACAATAATATTTCCAATTTCAAACGAATATGAATTCGCCATTTCTCTGATTTTACTTCTAACAATCTCTCTCTCTTTCACCCCCTCTCTCTCTCTCACTCTCTCTCTCTCTCTCTCTCTCTCTCTCTCCCCTCTCTCACCCCTCTCTCTCTCTCTCTCTCTCTCTCTCACCCCCTCTCTCTCCATGACTCATGCCTCCTGTGATTTTACTTCTAACAATCCCTATCTCTCTCTCTCTCTCTATTTTCACATCCGGGTAACTGTCACATGAGCATACATATTTCAACACCTTTTTATAGAAAGTAAAACGAAGCTGACATTAGTTCGACATATGCCGCCAAAATACCCAAAATACTTCGGGATACCACGAATGTAGCCTTGTCCCCGGGCATCTTTTAACCAGATCAAATATTATGTTACCATATACCTATCCTTGATTAATATCTTAATACAAGTTCCCGTGAATCGTAATGATATCAGAAGACATATGCCAATGTATTCGAGAAAAGCAGTTTTTGCACTTTCAATATCAAGATTTTGTTTTCAGAGAATAAAGAATAAAATGTGAGCCAGGCTGAATAACGGTTAATCATGTTGTTCGGGTAGGTTTCCATTCATGTGGTAGCAAAAGACATTCCTTATCCAGACCCTCTTGTATTATGTCGAAACTAAAACATCTAATTTTACCGATTTTTAGCTCTTTAGTCGTGTTAGTAAAGCACATATAACCCAATACTTCAAACCTTTTATTCTCAATTGTTCAATATGGTGTCACTGTCACATGCAAGCAAAATCCACCAATTACATGCTTGTACATGAGAAGAATGAAGGAGAACGTGTGTGTGCGTGTGTGTGTGTGTGTGCGTGCGTGTGTGGTGGGGCGTTACCTTTCACTCACGTATCTGAGAAGAATGAAGGAGAGAGAGAGAGAGAGAGAGTGTGTGTGTGTGTGTGTGTATTGCTTCACTATGACTATTTCCTTGACTACTATGTCTTGACAGGAGAACGGGGCCTTACCAGCAGATCAACAGCCCACGAGACCGACAGCCTACGAGCCGGCCTCGTGGACCTTCCAATCACTTTTCAGAGAGTTCACTAAACCGAAAGCCCAACGACAGACAACGAGACCGACACTGTAGGTCTAGTAATCCATCTATAAATGTCGGCCTCGTAGGCTGTCAGATAGGTGTGCCCTCGGTCTTGTGACTCGCGGAGGCCGGATAGCCCGAATTTGTCGGTCTCGTGGGTAGTCACTATCATCAAACGAGCTTGCAATGCCACTTCTCCTGTCAAGATAAAGCGAAATCAATACAACAATCAACATTATCAAATATATATATATATATATATATATATATATATATATATATATATATATATATATTATATATTATATATATATTACATATATATATCATTTGATAATGTATGTATTTCATATCCTAAAATGCTTTGACTACTTTAAGACTGTATAATTACAATTTTTTTTTTGTTTTCTATGTTATATTGTGAATTTCATTTGATATTCATTTTATAAAAGCATTTTTTCATGCTTTGATTGAGGTATGGAAAAAAATTATTTGAATTGTATTGAAATAAATCAGAATACAGGCTACACGTCTACAATCCATCTTTCCACAGTTACGACTCGTATCATTCGCCAACCAAATGTATAAATCTGAAGAAACCTGAGAATTCACGGTTGCCTTGGAATTACCAGCGGCATCACCCCCACGCTTCGGCATCTATTCAAATGAATCACAGGTGAAAATAGAATTAGCTCACTCAACGCGTAAGGGGGTGTTATACAAACCCTTGGGGGTCCTTTCAGGCCACAAAAAGCGTAAGATATCACATTCTTTCATTTCTAAATGGATATAGTTCTTTTTTGTCTTCTTTTAACAGCGTCATAAATTGTCAAAATTATGAGTCATTTCTCAGCAAATCTCTTAATGTATCGCACATGTGAAATCAAAGTGCAACACCTTATTGACTCCTTGTGAATCAAATCAGTCACACCTGGGGGGTGTTTCACAAAGACTAAGATCGACTTTAAGTTGGACTTAAGTATAGCGGGCCATTCATGCCATTGGTTGCTATCCCCATTGGTCTCTAAATTATAATCTTTAGATAATATTTTTTCCTTCAATAATGAACTATCAAAAAATGTAAACTCTGTAGACTTGAGACCACGATTTGTACGTCCCTTAGAGATACCAATGCCAGTAAATAATGATAGTAAACAATGGCATGAACGGCCTGCTATACTTAAGTCCAACTTAAAGTCGATCTTAGTCTTTGTGAAACACCCTCCTGGAGGTATGGATGCCTTTGTTACACCACGCCATCGTGGCCATGCATGGTGCCCTCTCAATATTTCATCAGAGACAGGAGGGTTGGGCACGACCTGCTGAACCCATGTAATCCTTCCACAAAATATTCATATCCATATATCTTATTATATATATATGTACAGATGACAACCAAGTTATTCATACCCCTCTCAAAATTCAAAGTTTTTTGTGTTTTTCGTAACTCAAGAATGAATGGTGGACTAGTTAAAATAGGGCCTTTGTTGAATACCTTTTAGATGTCAGCTTTGGTATGTCACATTCTCAAGAAACGTAAATCGGGACATAGCAATTTTCATATAGTTAACAAATTTACAGAACCTGGTAAGGGTATGAATGATTTAGTTGTTAACTGTATGTTTACTTTGATGATGATGGTGTGATTAAGCCATGTCCAAGTTCGTGCATCAAACGGCCTGATCTCACTTCTCCCTGTTGATATATACACAGAGGAAACTCTTTCCTTCCATCATCATCATCATGTTCATGGCTGCTTCCACGCAGCCTAAGTCGAAAACGAAAATACAATTGAGAAAGGAAAACGTTCGTTGTCTACGATTCAACTAGCGAGCTTCGCCTTTGACTTCAACGTTTAAATCAGAATTCCCCTGAAACATATTCAGATTGTACGCATACTTTTTAAACAATGGTTGTTCTTGACAACCTGAAAGCTTGCCCGAGGCTCGCCAGACATAGCAACAAGTTCTGTATGCAGACTCCAAGTATTGTAGTTCATTCATTAATATCAGGTTGGTGGAATAATTCGTCACTAGGTCCCCAGGAAAAAAAAAACACCCATACATTTGAATATGTTAGTAGACTTTTTTTTTTAATTTAATTTTTAATTATTACATTGGGATTTATTTTGACAATGAATTTTGCTAGAGCAACGCGTGTTTCGCCCACATTAATTTTCTTGAATATGAAATCAAAGACACCCGATTGTCGTAATACATTAATAGGATAATGATCCGATCTGTACTCATCAGGCTGTACCCTAAAAATCACAACGATCTCAGCACAATGATTGCACTCTCCTACACGACTGCAGCCAACAAGACCGAAAGCCAGCGAGAACTTCAACAACGTCGGTCTCAGGGGCCTTCTGAAAAGTTATAGGGAGATTTAAGAGACCATTAGCACGAGATCAAGCTACTGGTTCGTGTGCCTTCTGACAACTTTTCTGACGGTTCATGAAACCAACATTATCGGTCTCGTGGGCAGTCCATCTGCTGGGATGTCCCGCTGCACTGCGCGATGGATTTGTACCGACCGTCGCCGGACGCGCTGCGTCCGTCTGCACCAACGGTTTGATCTACAATGCAGATTAGAGAATGATCAGCTTCTAGAATCACTGTTTTGCTGGTATCCAAGGAGGTTTGTTTGTTGTTGCAGATGAGACTAAGTGGGGTGATCAAAGGAGGATGCAGGTGAGCGCATGGAGGCACACAAATAGAGAGGCACAAGGAGAGGAGGAAAGAGAAAGAGGAAGACGAAAATGAAGCAAAGTGATGGAGGAAAAAACAAGTTGAAGAGAATATGATACGAGATATGTACAATGTAACCATTTTCATAGAAAGAAATGAATAATGAGGGAGGGAGAGAGGGGTGAGACAGGGAGAGAAATGTTAGAGAGGAGGAGAGTAATAGAGAGAGAGAGAGAGAGAAAGAGAGAGAGAGATGGGAGAGAGATGAGAGAGAGTGGGAGAGAGGGAGAGAGGAGGGGAGAAGGGGGGAAGCAGCTAAAGATAGAGAAAGATTGGAGAGACGGAGAGAGAGGGGGAGCATGAAACGGAGAGAAAGACAGAGAGACAGAGAGAGAGAGAGAGAGAGAGAGAAAGAAAGAGAGAGATGAGAGGTTAATATCACTAGCGCTATTCATGTCTCATGAGAGAGTCATATCGTCATGGATATAGAAAGTGTTTGAACATGACTTTCAGGTCTCACCGGGTCTAGCTCACTTTCCCACGCTCTCTGCTTGCTCCCGGGGTCCATAGGGGACGTGACAGCGTCTGGTGTTGCCAGGGGTAACGGGCTGACAACAAAACCCCACTCATTCTATATACTTCGTGCATAACATACTTGACTTTCTACTCTCAAAGCTTGTTCCTGCGTGTGTCAGTCTGGTTTCAAATATCATCACCACCCCCTCCCTCTTAGAAAATCAACACCATGAAACAATAACAGCGACGCCGCCCTCTAAACTGAAGAAGAAAAAAAAATCACAAACATAAAATCTTCTCAACAATTCAACAGCACAACATAAAAAACATATATAACTGATTTGATATAATTGCTGCTCTCGTTGTTGTAAATTTTTTTTCCTTTTTTCCTTTGTTGTAAGAACTGTTGAAAAAACAATGAGCATTTACAATAAAAAATAATACCCTTTGGTAATGCGGAGATAAATAATTATGCATCCAAATTAAAGACAATGGCAAATTTATATGTACAAAAAATATTGTACAAAAATCTTGCAGTAGAATAGAATAGAATAGAAGAGAATAGAATAGAATTGAATAGAATAGAATAGAATAGAATAGAATAGAAGAGGATAGGATAGGATAGAATAGAATAGAAGAGAATAGAATATAATAGAATAGCATAGCATAGCATAGCATAGCATATAATAGAATAGAATACTAGAGTAGAATAGAATAGAATAGAACAGAATAGTATACAAATAATGAATGCTCGTTGAATAGAACGTTAATATTTCAACTCGTGAAAATAGTCGCCCTATCAAACGAATGAAAAACATTCATTATTTGTTTTATATAACATTGTTTATACCGGTCGCCATGATGACCCAGGTCGTCTGCTTGTCAATGTACGTGTCAAAGGTTGTATATAACCAAAAATGCACGCTCAATGACGTAGTCGTTCAATATATTATTTATTGAATATCATGTGACCAACAATCCTCCAATCAAATGACAAGGATCTACTTAGATGTTATATACAAAAAGAATACTGCATTGGTTATCACTTTTAAGTAACTTTAGTGAATTCTTATACATCTTATGAGATGAATAAAGCAAGTCGATATGTTCCTGGTTGATCTTTACTCGTGTGCCAATGAGGCAATGACAAACGACATCGAACACACCTCACAAACACCATAAATCGTCTCGGCAAATATAGATACATGTCGAGCTTATCTTGAGATTTCTAACTCTTTGTTGTCTTTTCCCACGCGATATTGTTGACAACCCCCTGGCTTATCTGTTTGAAGTTCAACGAAAAACACGACCCAAAAATGTTTGCATTGATTGGTATGCGATAAATAAAAGAACCCCAGATGATTAACTTTTAGGAGAATAATCTCAAAATGTGTCATATAACATGTTCGTGTGTAACATCATTTAGATGCATTTAACAATGGAATTAGAATCAAACATAAATCATTAGTGGGGAGATATGATGTAAGATACCCCTCCCCCCCAAAAAAAAAAGGTGGGATGTTACCACCCTCGCGTAAAAATTATGTAATGAATTGGCGAAAGAGTCGAAATAGTTACCCGAATAGATTTTTTTTTAAGGTGGGATGTTACACCCTTGCGTAAAAATTATGTAATGATTTGGCGAAAGAGTCGAAATAGTTACCCGAATAGAAGAGACTGTTCCACGGGGGGCGGGGATGGGAGGGTGTAAATTCAGTGTCACCTGTCGCTAAGGGGGTAGGGAATTTATAAACCTGTGTCTCGGGAGAAACAAATGGTCTGCCAATTATGATAGGACACACCCGCTCGACCAAATAAAAATAATCAGTCAATAGAGGAGCCGCAAATTGCCTCCCATCTCAGAGCGGGGGCAACCCCTTACCCCCGACAAACACACGCCCACAATTTACACCCATAGTCCAGACTCCCATAAGCATGATAACATAATGATCTATTCATGTCTCATTATAGAAGTTTAGTAACGACATGATAATGTTTGATAAGGTTCGCCATAAAAGGAGGCAGCCAGTGGAAGAGAAGACAATGGGTTATAACAAGTCTGAACTCTGTATCTGATATAATGTTTAGGCTATATGACCATTTTAGTAACCATGCACTGAAGTTAATCTTATCTCAAAAAGAGGGATTACAATCCCTCAGATTTTAGATCGTATCATCGCAGTAAACGTGTACGCTAAATATCTTTGAGTTTGATACGGGTAAGTGGGGAAGGGTTATCCATAATATAGATCTTTATTTTAAAAAAAATCATTCAATGAATAACAAAAATTAGACATTAGTGCTGAAAGCCTTACAGTAAAATTACATGTATGTTGACTGTATTATTAAGAGCTTTCCATTTAAGGCATTTATTACTTGGTAAATATTATAATCATGACAATGGTCATTTCTCAGGGTAACATAGTATACAATATTGTTAAATGACTATCTGTGTAACCTAACATGCATATTTTCCTTTGAATAATTTGTGTAATGTTAAAGGCTTATGTCGCTCATCCCGATGAGTAAGTAGTTAATGATTAAAAACCTTGTTAGATATTTGGATTATAATGAATATTGAGAACGAAAGTGAAACCAACCCCTTCCCAAGCTGAACCTACAAATTTCAATTAACAGAAAAGCACATCATGGCTTCAGTCAATTACTTGATAAACGATCTTTCTGTCAGACCATAATTAAAGGCAAAATGTTGCTCTTCATCGACATGACCGATTATGTGTTTTAGAAATCTTCTTCGGACTGCGAGTCGTACAATCAAAAGCACAGCTATGGGTGCACATACATATCCATGAACATTTGCTGTAAACATGGTTCCATGTGATGTGTTCAGTGCAGACGGAGTTGGCTAATAACTCCGATTGTGTGTTTTTCTTTCAGATAATTCCACCGATATTCATTGAAATTCATGAACTTAATTTAATTTAAGAATATTGGGCACACAACATAGACCTTTAACTGCTACAATCTCAATTAAAACTTACATGTTGAATTGACATCAACATGGCCGATAAATTATATTTTTGAATGGTACAATAATTATTTTAACATTTTGGATTCAACTAACCCTGATAGTGTTGTATCCAGCATGTTTAAAGTGTTTAATCTACCATTTTGGACATTCTGTCATGCACTCAACAGCCCTTCTCACTATTGATGATTTAAAGCCCCACTGCACTAATATAGCTACTTGCGCCCTCTATACATCCATCAATGCCTAAGCGGTACCCGTTGATTCCCCATGATGCCCTTTTTCTTATGTTAATTGAGAGCTGATTTGATGAGATAACTACCTGCCAGTGACCTCGCAGGGAGGTCCAATCCCTTCATGCCAAACTAGGGGCTTTAAAACACCTTTAGAGTGTAGATATGAAAATTAATATTCAATTTTATTCGAATTCTCTTCCACTATTAAAAGGAACCTGACCTTGAATATTGATTGGCATGAAATCTAAAATCAATTAAATAAGAAAACAAGAAGGAAACAAAAAAACATATTCCAGTCTTTAATCTGATTGAGCCTCAACAAGACATGTTTGTATACCGGTCCCATATGGCTAGATTCACACGCTCAACTCAGTAAATATGAAACTAACTCCGGAACTTGCTCCTTCTCCTGTCAAGAATGACATTAAACAAGATTATGATTGTGATTGCTATCATCTGATTTGTAAGAGATTATTTAGATTTCCGGCATTCCATCCGTCCGAGATGTGTGTATTTTCATTTTCGTATCTTTGTCAGCGTGTCAGCGCTCCATGGGATATCCAACATCATCAGATGGAATTGTTTTTCTTGCACTGCATTGGAGTACAATTATTATTGTCTCTCATCTTAGCAATATTTCTTAATCCCGTTTGAAAGTATCCTTGTGAAAATATACAGTAAAGAGCTCTACGTGATGCTATGTTTACATCACTGTAGCGTATGTTATTTCATTCAAACAAACATTTTAACATTTTCAATGTCAAACCGTCAATTCACCAAATGAAATTTCTTAATTTCTGTATAATATAATACCGTCTAGTTTACAACGTTTCACGACTAATGTCAATCAAAATTTTCTGTCACATGTCAACAAGTAAAAGGACAGTAAAAAGATGCATGATCATGGCTAATTTCGACCTGAACCATTCCGAGTGATGTTTGTGGACAATGGGGCGATGTCCGAACGTCCTTTTCATGGTCAAAGGTATAAGGCCTCTCGGAAGTGAGCATTTGGGAAAGTCAACAACAGGCTCAATCGATTGGTACGATCAATCAAGATCATCACAATGATCTAGGTGACAAGACTCGTCAAGATTATGATGGACATGAGCTGTACGATACGATTGACGCTCAGTGGTTATAAAACTGGTAGTTCACGGGTTCGAATCAAAGTCAATGTGCTTTAAAGAGGCTTTTATCAATGATTCTTTGGACAAGGCGTTTGGATAAAATACACACCTGACCTGACACAATCTCTTATATTTTCTATTTTCTCTTTCTTATATCTCCAAACAAAATATTGATATACATGTACCCATATTTGTTTGATGTGTTCACATAAATTTAATTCATAAACTATGCTTACAAAATGATAAATAGTATTGGTATGGTTAATTGTTTTGCTCTGGAAGTTTCTTGGTTGAGCAAAAAACAGGGCTGCCACTTGTCTTTAGCTGCAAAAGTTATCTACCAGGGATTTATCACTGGTCCATGGTTTACAAGGAGTTGATTAAATACGAAAGAAGAAGGGATGTGTGGCAGACTGGTCACAAACGAGTTAAAAATTCACTGGACATTAAAAACCAGATCAAGAAAATGTGAAGGCAAGCTGGAATGGAATTCATGCATGCCAATAACCTCTCGGTCGTTGACACTGAACCCTATTAAGAGTTTGAGAAACGCTCAAGGCATCATGTTTTTATTGCCATCAAAACCAATCATTATTCTGTGCGTTCAGACAGACTTTGGAAAGCCAGTCATCGGGAAAATAAGCTGGGCGTATGTTTCATGTTAGTGAATATGGATTTGGGTTTCTGTAAGTTTACTGCTAAATAGAGATTAAAAGGGGAAGCCGGATGAACAGAGAGAGAGAGAGAGAGAGGACATGACTGTTAGCTCTTACCATGGGCATCGATCAATCTTACAGAGGAAAGGGAGGCGAGGGAAATGTGCGTATGTGGGGGGCGGAGGAGAGGATGGGGAGCTGAAGGGAGATGAGGAGATGAGGGGACGTGGAGACGGGGAAACAGAGAGCTGAATGGAGATGGGGTGAGGAGGGGACGGGGAGAGGGAGCAGAAGGGGATGGGGAGGGGACGGGAAGAGTGAATGGGTGTTAGCTCTTACCATAGGTATCGATAAATCTTATTGCGGAAGGGGGTGGGGGAAGGAATTATGGCTCTAAAAATTGTGATAACACTCCCCCTTCTTTTGCTTGTCAGAAAGTTTAGAGACCCCAATGGCAAAAGACAAAACTTTCAATACGATAAACTTTCATTACGATATAAGCTATATATTTCAATAAAGAAATTAGTTATTGGTTACTGGGAGAAAAGTTATAATCGACTCTCCCTCATTTGAGGGCTTGAGGGCAGAGGATGATCTCGGCAGTTCGTGTATTTTAAAGCTCTTATGTCATGATAATTTTTTTTGTTTTTTGTTTTTTGTTTTTTGAGGGGGGGGGTACATTTCAAAGTTAGCATGTGATCATTATTCCCATTATAATGCATTGAAGGTGCGAACACGATGCAAAGCGATTGAAATATGATCTCGTGGGGAGGGGCGGATGATTTGCTGCATTTTAATGACCTACCATTAGGAGGCTCGTCAATGTAAATTCCCTATTTTAGTTTATTTTTTTGTTGGTAATAGAATGGTTAATAATACCCTTTATAACATAACGATCATGACGATGGCAGTCTTCCATAAACCGTATCTGAATATGTACTATTTCCGTTTCCTAAATTAATTTGAGTTTTGTTCTCTGTATTCGTCGATACCATGTGGTGCAGTGCGCGATGAAACCTTTGCCGAGTGTGAAGCGTTCTTCGGTAAAGACAAGATGGAAGGCTCGTTTTCATTTAACAACTGTTAAAAGTGCATAATGATCGTTTCTGATTGAGATGCAGCTGCTTGATGGCTTATGATAAAATTAAAAGGAAGTTCAATGATGCTATAGAATAAAAGGTCACCTTCTGCTGTGATCCTATGCATGTATTTGTCTTCTTCTATCACACACGTGTGTGTCGTCTGCCATCGAATGCGTGAAGCGCGTGCCGCTCGCGAGCCGCTCTTTGTTTAAATTACGCGCGCGCTGGCTTTTCCGGAAAGAATAGTCGCGTCGATAGAGTTGCCAAATGAAAGGAGAATTCGCCAGAAAATGGGGAACAAAAAGATATTCAAGTAAATTGGCTTCTTCTGCGGAAATCTGCTCCAATTCCAGGATGCGACAAAATGCGTCATTGAGAAAAAGCGCCAAATATCACGAGGAACAACGATCATAACAATACATGCAGTATCTGTTGACGTGGTCACTAACCCGGCATACCTGGCTTTTCCAATCGTTATGTCTAATGAAGTTATCTTTGAGACAGAAACACATCTCACATGCTAAGTAAATGAGGAAAGTACTACCGAAAACACCCTCTTAAAAAGAATAATAAGATGTCTATAAATGACGTGTTAACAAATAGACGATGGATATGATCTGAGTGATCCTAGTCACATCTATAGCTTGTGATGCTGTTTACAGATGAACAAGAACATGATCTCGCTCACCTAGATTTTCGACTCGTTGGGTGAGACTGCATATTTGAAAGAAATGCGAGACACTGGAAGGGGTTTGAACCTGGGTTTGAACATGATACAGGAATTTTCCTCTCTTGTTTTGAACTTATTGACTCCTTCCAAAATACATTGATGATCGGATGATATGCGAGGCCTGTGTGTATGAACATGATATGGCATTGGGAAGAGGTTTCGGGTTTTATTTGTAAGGAAACAACGATGAGAGAAAGAGAGGCAAGGATGAAGAAGAGAATTAGGAGGAGAGTTTTCTTAGCCACCCGGAGCGCAGCGTGTTGTGAATATGATACGACATTGGAGGACAAACCAGGAGGGGACCAGATGGAGCCGAAGGAGGGGACCGACAATGCGCGCGTACCTGCCCTTAGTTCGAAACACCAGCACGTGATTGCTCATAAAGGGCGGAAGACGATCGTGGGGGCCGAAATGTCACCCTGTCGAGAAGGAAAAAAAAGGATGAAAGGGGGAGGGGCAGTAGAGAAAAGATCAATAGAAAGGGGGACGTGTCATTATAAAACCCGACCTTCTTCCCACCTTCCCCACTGAGCAAGTCTGAGAAGGCCGTCGGGGTTTCTAAAATCGATTCCCAAGATTCCCTAGCGAAAAAAATGAATAAATATGTACTTCTATATCACCTATCCCACTTTGGGGCGCGAGAGATCCGGGAATATGATTCGAAGAAAAAAGGGAAACTTATTTTCCCGCTATACCCACCTTTTGACAATAACGTGAAGATGAAAACAAATCGAATGCTTTATCACTTAAAGTGACTCGGTAACATCGCCTCAGATTCTGAAACAAAATCCTGGATTTAGCTCATGCTGCAATCAAAAATATAAACCTTTAGGTCAGTCAGGAATCCCATGACCTTTACAAGCCGATCGCCTTTCTGATTATCAAGGTATTTATGATTGGAAATCGAAATTTCATTTTTCGTTTTCCTAACGGTTTTTATAACACTACAGTCTATTGGAGAAAATGAGTATGGTGAAACCGGTCACTCAAAGATTTTTACTTTTTTGAGGCACTTCATGATCATTTTGGGGGCAATTTTTTTTTAGGGCTTCAAAATTACACCATATCACAGACACTGATAAAACGTAGGGCCAGGCATCTCAGATTTAACATTGTTAAACGATGCCTTTAAATGTGATGAAACTGCATAAATCGTATATTTGTATTTCACAATCATAAAATATTGTTATAATTGATTTTTTTGTTGTTGCTGTAATAAAGCAGAAAATTCAAACTTGAAAAATAATTAGAAACCTTGTATTGTCATTAATTGGTTCTAATCGTTGCCAGTCGTCTTTCCATGGATAGGTTTAAAGATTAATAATTTCAACTGCTGCTCACTCGATTGAAGCTGCTGCACTGGGTGACGAAACAAATACGTCATTGTGTACGTCACACAAGGCATGTAGAGACCTTTGATTTTTGTTATGCCCAACGTAGGCGTCATTCCATGAATTGCTTCATTGCTTACTAATCGAATCACTACCAATCAAGCCGATTAGGACTCATTTACTAATTTAATTCATTGCAAATGTTTTCATCGATAATTTTGAGAATTCACTGTGTGTACGATACACGAAAATCATGTGTCTTTTCCACAATGCACGTCAAAGCTAACACCAGTCGTTGACGCCAGTCGTTGACGCAGTCCCAAGTCAGCGATTGGCATCACGTGTGCAACGGGCGTTTCATATTCATTTTCAGTTTTCATTTTCGTACACCGATGTTACTCCGTATTCCTGCCAAGGTAGAAAAGACAAACAAACAAACAAACGAACAAACAAACAAACAAGAAGAAGGAGAAGTAGAGGAGAAGAAGAAACGAAGAAATTAACGAAGAAAACTAAAGCAATTTAGAACAACATTGTTTTTTGTATTACTGAAGTCACAACGTTTCCTCTAAATGCTTCATTTTCTCAACCTATACATCTCTTGATCATTAGATATACCTTTTTCAAATAGATTTCTTTTATTTCAAAGTAATCGACCTATGTATGAGCGCGTCATATTGACGACATTTGTGAAATTTCACGCTGTCAGTCATCATGATGGCGATCTTATCCAGGGTTATGAAGGGTATGGTGACGTCATTGGTGACGCATCTACGACCTACGAACTTGACGAAATGCAAAAGATTTCAACACCAACATATTGCTGGAGGAATAAGCCAAGCAGATTGTTTGAACATTAGGTGGATAGAAAGCTGGTTGCTGGAAGCAAAAGGAGGCGAATTGTAGCACAAGTTGTTTAACATGTTTAATATATTTTCCACAATATTTTTTCTAATTTTTATTTTCCTTTTTTATTTTTTACAAACCGATTTGGAATATGACGGAACAACTTGATGAAATAGAGGGAGAAACAATCCAAGGAAATGGAAGGGGGTAGATAGATTGCTGTAGATTGAGAGTGAGAGAGAAAGGGAGAAAAGAGAGGAAATAAGCTGAAAGATAGTCAGACAGAGGGAAAGAAGGAAAGAGACAAAATGTGAATAATGAGGAAGTGAAGAATGATAATCATGATGAGAGAGAGAGAAAGATAAAATATAAAAAATAAGCTGAAAGATAGACAGGCAGAGGGAAAGAAGGAAACAGACACAATGCGAATAATGTGGAGTTGTCAAGTGAAGAATGATAAGCATGATGGAAGAGAGATGGAAAGAAGGGTCTGTGAGTCACATCCTTACATGTCTTGATTCGCCCATTCTTCTTCTTTTCAACCTCTTCAATAAGATCTGAGAAAGAAAAATCTATAAGCTCCTGGCTTCTCACTTTTGGGTGAAAAATAGAGCCCTTAGATATTCTCTTCTTAAGTTGTTTTCTCCCAACTTTTCTATGCAATAACCAATAACAGCACCATGGGTCTGCCCTACGACACGCCATTGGAGCAAACCTAGCAACAAAATGAAGAGACGCTTAACAGAAATCAATTATTCCATCCGTGGAGCACAAAGACGAAAGAAAATCTTGAGAGACTTCGACGGAAATAAAGTCTTGGACTTACAATAGACCACGTTCATAGCCTGGAGGTAGACTTCGAAACAAACAACATAAGTAGAAAAGGTTTTGAATAAATAACTATCTTTATACTCTCTACTTACTTTTCTTTTCATAGGATTCTTTATTTGAACGTATATTCACTCCAATTGTTTTTTTTTGCTCTGCTGTTTATCTGCTGTAAAGTTAATAAAGGTTTTTCTAAACATAATCATGAATGTTGGAGTATAAGCATGACCAACGTTACTGATATTACATACAAATCAAAATAAGATCAAACTCGTAAACTATTTAAGTCGTCCTACTAAATATATCGATTGGATTGAAGAAACATTATTAACTTAATTGTATTGATTTAAATGTGTTTATGCAGCTAAGTAAACTATTCTCAAAGTTTTCTACACAATTTTGTTACACTACGAGGAAAAAAAGCGATATTCAAATGTTAGGCGAAAGTTAGACATATCCATAGTTATAACAAAGCTATTAAGTTATTTCTTTAAAACACAGATACGTTAAATTTTGAAGTGTTATTTCTATTCAAATATCATTATTATCTGGCGCAATGGAAAATTCAGAAATGTAATCGCACATTGTATATGATGCGACGGAGATTAATTGTGTGACATAATAACATGATACATGGTTATTGTTTTAGTATTATAGTTATCCACAGAAATAAAATCGTTTGTGTACCACTATCATGACTATCACAATATAAAAAAGTTGCAACAACGAAAGTCGCAAATCGAGGCATAGATGGGTGTACGTTTTCACAATGAATGAATAACTTTTGAAATTACACTTCTCCAAAATATCCTATAATATTTATACACTTGAACTTCGGACGAATAATCATTAGCTACTCATATCCCCCTTTAAAAAAAGCCTTGTTAATTACAAAGTTCTTTAGCTTTCAACTTGTAGATGACATTATTATATCTTATGAATTTTCATTATCAAAAATGAAATTAATAAAGCCACGCATAGGAAAAACGTGATTAAATTTGAAGTCTCCGTTACAAACCGCTTTCTATACCTTTTCGCAAACCAGTAAAATTAATCCTTTGCACATCAAGTTATGAAGAAAAAAACAGCAAACAAACAAAACAATTAACTGGGGCCCACGCGATATAAATCGTCGTGATAACCATGTTCGCGCGCTTCTATTTTTCTACCGATTTTCGACATCACAATAAGACAAGAAGAATCCTTTCATCCGATCGTGGTAGCTCTTCATCGATTATCGATAACTCAAAAATTCGTCTGCATTGAGACGGTGAGGAGTGAAAAGGAATGATTGTGAAAAAACATAAACCAGAGAGAAGAAAAACAACTTGCTCAAATAAAGAGCGTTTCTGTCTGAATGTTTTTACAAATTGCTGTAAAAGGAAAAAGCAATCGGTAATTTGTAATGCTATTATCTATATACTTTGTTCAGTCAATACAGTCATGTAGAAAATGAAAAAGAATGGTTACATGTCAGTCACTTTTCTTGGATGTAGGCCTACTTAATCACAAGAAACGGACCTCATGGCACTTACATTTGGTCTTTTTGGATGTTAAAGGCATTGTTTAACAATGCCAAATATGAAATGCATGGCCCTACGTGTTATCAGCGTCTGTGATATGGTGTAATATTGAAGCCCTAAAAAAATTGCGCTTCAAAATGATCATGAAGTGCCTCAAAAAAGTAAAAATCTTTGGGTTACCGGTTTTACCATACTCATTTCCCCCAATAGATTGCAGTGTTATAAAATCCGTTGGGAAAACGGTTTTTAAAATTTCGAATTCCAATCATAAATATCTTGATAATCAGACGGGCGATCGGCTTGTAAACGTCATGGGATTCCTGACTGACCTAAAGGTTTATAATTATGATTGCAGGATGAGCTAGATCGAGGATTTTGTTTAGAATCTGAGACAAAGATACCCAATCCCTTTTAAAATCATGGCTGGAAAGACTCAAGTAAAGTCTAGCGTGTGTAGTACAAATGTAATCAAACAAAAAACAAGTCTCTTCTTTGTAGAAATTGAAAGTTAAGAACAAAACCCGACGTAAAGAAACACGCTGCCTCCAAGTTTATTCGAATAGGTGAGTTATTTTTTATCAGAGCAATGTTTATTCACCTTGCTACTTATAACACTTCAGACCAATTTCGCCTCATTTAATTTCAAATGGATTGTACCTTTATAAGGCTTTTAATGTTCTGAAATGTGACATATCTCTATTTCTTCCTTCTTCTCCTGATACATTCCCTTATTATTAACTACCTGTAAGTTAGTTTCTTTTTCTCTCAGTGGTGTGGTTGACTAGAATCAAGCTGTAAAAGTTTATTTTTAAAAATGCAGCAAGTTCGTAAACTTGAGTTCGACCAAAAACAGCTCTCGACTTTCTATACTGCTATATTCTTTTATGTTATCAACATAATGCGTTATCATTTCCCATCACACAGAAGGCTCATACATCATCGTGGTTTGTAAATTTGTTAAGTAGTTATGAAGAAAAGAAAGGAATCAACAACAACAACAACAACAACAACAACAACAACAACAACAACAACAACATAAACTTCTCTATCATGATTTAAAACGAGCAAGATTATGTTGAGTTTATTCGTGATGCAAACAGATTTCAGCAATACCCAAGAAAGTCGCATAAATGCAACTACCATAGTCTGGTACTTCCTTATTGATGGTCACAAACAGAGACAATAAAAGCGCATTTTGTAGGACTTCACCTCGAGAACCGCCCCTACATGACGGCACACTCCTAAACACATCGTATAATTAATAGGGTATCATCGCGAAAGGAAATAAAAAGACTTGAATAATAGTAACGTGGTAACACGAGACATGTTATTGATCAATGTTGAGTTTTCGAACTCTTTGACGAGTTCGTCCGAAGACATTTAGAAGGATTTAGCGTCATTTGGTGTGTAAGGTAGAGGGGAACTAATCCTCTTCCGATTCTTGGGTTTTCTCTAAGACAGTGATGGCCTTGCTGCTACCAATGGCAGAATCACATCAATGGTCAAACAAACTGATCACCTATTCCCGATCGGTTGTCCAAATATTTCAAAACAACACCATTCTTTGGTAGAAAACCTATGCAGTGATCAGAAGTTTTAATGCTTCAAACAAAACACAACTGTCAAAACTATTCAGTGAATCTAACCTTCAGACGGGATCTACAACAAATCTCATTCTAACACCAAATAATAAATTAATTCTCCATCGACTTTCTATATTTAGGACTCGTCAATTTGGTAATCCTCGAAATTATTCGTTGTATGATTACGCCGCTGTTGAAAATAAAAAGGAAGTTCTTAGCAACAAAACCTTTACCTTTTCTCTAGGTTTTATTTGCCAGGCAATTCCCATGTCTCAAACCTGGGAACATGCTATATCTTGTCAAAACATATATTCAAACATGCATGAATGTATCACAATTGAATGTACTTCCCACAATATAACGGAGATAACAAGTCATGGATATGATGAATTGTGAGGGCTCGGTCCATGGTCTATAATTTATCCTTTTCCTTCTCATGCACTATTTAGGCAAAATAATAGTTTTGAAAGATAAAATAAATGACAACAGTGATAGCAATAATAGTGATTATGATTATGATGATGCTTACTATTAGGATACTACTACTACTACTACTACTACTACTACTACTACTACTACTACATGTACTAGTACTACTACTACTACTACTACATGTACTAGTACTACTACTACTACTACTACTACTACTACTACCACCACTACCACCACCACTACTACTACTACCACTACTACTACCACACGCACCAGCACCACCTACCACTACCACCACTACATGTACCACCACCACCACCACCACTACTACCACCACTACATGTACCAGCACCACCACTACTACTACTACTACTACTACTACTACTACTACTACTACTACTGCTGCTGCTGCTGCTGCTGCTGCTGCTGCTACTACTACTACTACTACTACTACTACTAATAATAATAATAATAATAACAAAAATAATAATAATAATAATAACAATAATATTAATAGTAATAATGATAATAAATATTATTATAATGGTATTGATAATAATAATAGCAATGGTAATGATACTGACGATGAAGATAATGATGATCATGATGACCATAACATTATGGCATCATTTGATCAAGTGTGTTCAGCATTCTCTCTCTCTCTTACTCTCTCTCTCCCACTCAATCTTTCACTCCCTCTTCCTTCTTCTTTACAAGTCCACTTCTCTCTCTCTCTCTCCCCTTTCTTCGGTTTCTTCTGCTCTCCGGTCTTTCTCTCTCTCTCTCTCTCTCCAATCCCACCTCTGAATTTACCACGGCAACCCCTCTCACTTCTCCTCTTTCACAAGTTTCAATGAATTATGATTGACACCTCACGATAGTAGACTACCCGTTGTGACGGAATCCGTGTCAGTACTCGCATTCCATTCGAACAGATCATCATTCAAAATAATAATAATTCAGTCTCGCGTTTTGAGCTTTACATTTTAACGTATCATTATGGAATAAACTACTTAGTATTCAAGAAATAACTAGGCTCACTTTTATTTAGAGAGCGGAAAAAAGGCAAATACAAAACCAACAACCAAACTCATTCTCCTAGTTGGGACTTCTGTCCACAAAATGAATACTTTCGTTATTTTCGATTAAAGAAGATTATTTTAAAAAATGGTCGGGAGGGGCTTTGGCCTTTTGTTTATAGGTCTCTCCGAAAATCGAGGACGTTCATGATCCGTGAAATGTGTGTTCAGTGATTGACAAATTTAAGCAAGGGAGGGGGAGCTACCATTTTGTTTGTCTTTTGGGATCCGCCTTTCATGCGTCATAAAGAAAATAATGATATGATAAATATGATGCGCATGCGCACTGATATGAGTAATGATACTCCGTTGTTTACGCGTGGTCGAGGAGACGTCGATGATGAAACATTTCTTCCCTGTGGTTTGAGGGCAAAAGGGACTAAATAATGAAATGAAACCGAGAAATACAATCGGACTATGTTTTACGCAAGAGTTCACGTCTTTCCCACGCTCTCAGAGTCATGTTGGATAGACTCGGCATCCAGGAGTTTACGCGCGTCTTTGAATCTTTCCGAAATTGCAAGCTTTATATATCATAATAAGTTCGAGTGAGCGCCATTTTTGCCAGTACCATCAGGAGAGTTTGAGTTTGGCACAATATACCACTTTGTTGGGCAAGGACAAAACAAGAGAATATACGCCATGTTGGACCAACTGAAACTCTGTGTATAGATGTTTTTGACTTTTGCGTTAAAAAAGCGACGCCATGCTATATACAATAATACAAGTAAACAACGTCGAACTATGATTTTTTTTTCTCTCCAGATTGTCAGAAGAGGATGAAAAAGGGAAGTGGCTAAAAAAATCAATGAAGACGGAACAGCAAAATAAAATAAGATAAATTAGAAATTGAACAATTAGAAAGATATTAGTGCAGAGGAAAATGTTGATGGCAGAGGTAAGATTGAAGAGCAAGACACATGCGCAGACACCTGCGCAGATAGATGCTAAAGATAAAGACTAAAAACAGGGAGAGAAAAGGATGAACATTTATTTTGAGAGTAAAGTGGTGAGGGGGAAAATTTGGAAGAACAACAAGAAGGAGTAGGAGGATCGGTTAGAAGCAGATTAATCACTGACGCAAAGTCTTTAAAGAAATCAATCGACTTAACTTCCTTAAGGGCAATTACAGGGGGCCAAACCTATTGTAATGTCTTTGGAAATTAAGTTCAAGTTAAGTCATTGTAGTTTTTGCACTTTTCAAAAGGTGATGGGCAAGACTATTCAACAGACTCGAGGTCGATTTTTTGAAAGTCTCTGCAATCGGTTTATCAATGAATAAAACAAATCAATAGGGATAAAAAGTTAGACGAAGATGGATGATCCTGTGTCATGAACAGCAAGTCGCGAATGACAGAAATTGCAATTCTAATAAACAAGAAGACAAATCGTAAGAATAGAGGTGGAAAAAGAAATGGAACACACAGGAAAAAGCAGTGATTAAAACTCCTGTTATGCAGTCTATCCCGATGAAGATTTTCCAACACGATGAATACCTAAGACATGATGTTATTTACCATGTTACTGTGGTGCAGACAAAAAAACAATGACACAGAGAAGTGGGCACGTCGGGGTGTTTCTGTGGTCGATTTATTTTGGGGATCCATAAAAGGAATATTTCACGGAGATTTGACTCAGAATAAATCACAGAATAATAATAATATTTCAAGAAAAGATTTATGAGGCCAGGACGTGGATCCTTTTTTCTTCTGGGTTAATAAGTAATGATATTCGTAAACAAGATAGCATTCAATTGTTTCTAACAAAACACATTTCCCCAGTTTTAAAACTGTACCGCCTGTATAGAGTACAGCATTATCTTTAAATAAAAATATATCGAGTCATGACAGGATAATGAACCCTCACAAGCAACCCTACAAGTACTTGCATAATGAAACAAGTATGCATGAACTGTGCATCTTACAAACTAGGCAGTTGATCTCGTGTACCCCCGCCCCTTCCCCAAAGACGGCCCACGAGCTCGACAACGTCAATCTGGTGGGCTGCCGATAAGTATCAGCATGGACCCTATTACGCAGCTCCGCCAATTTGGGGGGGGCGTCGGCCTCACCCTTTACTGGATGCGTGAAAGCCAAACCGTGCATGCATTGAAGGATGGAGGAGGATATCAAAACGGTAATGTGAAATTGGAAAAACAAAAATGAATTTAATGAAAATTCTTTTGATGATCGCGAATACCATGAGTGGAATGCATGTGTAGGCTAATTCAAAAGGATCTATAGGCCTAACAAGATATTAGTGCTTTCTACAGTTCTAATTACTGCAAAGAGGGACATGTACAAGGGCACTTAAATGTTTGAGACATATTATAGGAAGAGGAAAGGTACGAGGGAGGGAAAGAGGACTGAGATTGGGGGATATAGGGCTCTACCCGAAAACGTCAGACATCAAATCCCCAGTGAGTTTGTCATAAAGGTAACAGCAGGTGTAATGGATAAAATATACAATATCAGATAATAAAATTATTTATCGGTGAGATTTGTGGTGTGTCTGTGTGAATCGTGGGAAGATCGTTCTCCGTTGTCGCTTTGACCTTCATAATCTAACACACTTTATAACTTGGATCAAAGCATGGTGGCCAATGAGTTTCAAATTGGGTTCATCTCTCACATCTTGAGCAGAGCGGGAATGAGGTGAAAAGAGAAAAGGGTGAGAGATAGAGAGATAGAGAGATAGAGAGATGGAGGAGAAAAAGAGAATGAGAGACTATAGACGCAGAGAGGCAGTAGATGAAGAAAGTAAGAAAGATTAGGATGTGGAGAGCTCCTAAGGGGGTGGGGCTAGAGAGATAGAGAGAGAGAGAGAGAGAGAGAGAGGGAGAGAGTGGGAAGCGACCAACTTCCTACTGACCGAAATGTCGTGAGAATGAGACTGTCATCGTTTTTTGGAATCAGCGCAAAATTTTACCTATTGCAATCCTTCCCCACCAAAAAGTGATGATTGGCCTTTATCTCCTAGAGTAGATATCTCGTCGTAAGCATGACTGGTCACGATCAAAAGTAAATCTACAAATCTTTAGCAGAAATTTGTCAAGGAAAGAGGAAACCTCAACAGATAAAGAGAAGGATTGAATTGCAAATTATTGCGTGAGTATAGATCACAGCACAAGGTTAGCTGAAAAAGGTGCTGAATTTCGAGGCGTCGTTTGGGCAAGAGAGCCTTCATTATCTGTTTAAAACGCATTCTATGTGGGAAAACCAAACAAACCGTGTAAGGAGACGAGGGCATTTATCTGAAGATAACACCTCTATCAAACGGGTTGTAAGCTCAGTCTTAACATGTTATCGATGTAAGCATCCCTGTTTTAAGATAAAAACCTTCATATTTGTGATCTGGGTTGAGGCAGGGGTACTATGAAAATGTGCAAATCGGTTACATCATGATGTTAGTAGAAACTCATAGTCGTTGAAGTTCTGGTAACCCATCTACTAATTTAAAGTTGATAATAATAAGAAGAATTTTTGAATCAGCATCAATGCCGTTCTACGTGAGGGCCGTGCAGTTACTCTTACCCCAGCAAATGCCAGGCGCCATGCATTTTACATCTGGGTGGAGAATGACAAAGTGGATAATTGCCTTACCAGAGGTCCAGAGCACGTCAGCGCCTGGCTGGGATTCGAACCCTCAACCATTGGGTTGAGGGTCAGGTGAATGTACCACTATACCACGACACCGCCACTTTGTTTTTACTATTTAATTTGGTCGCAATATAGAGAGTCACACTAAGTATGTTAATTGAATGAAATAGCCTTAATCTAATTGTATTTTTCATATGCACAGCTTCCTATAGTATCAGTTCTATAATTCAAATCATAATTCCTGAGGGAGTGCTGTTATCAACATTCAGGAACTTAGAATTGCCTTCATCAGGTGGTAAAAATGGGGACATCCCAGTAACCCGACAGTCTCTGCACGAGAACGATAGTGTCGGTCTGGTAAACCTTCAGACAGCTTGCCAGAAAAGTTGTCGGAATGTTATATTTCTCGTGGGCTGTCGGTCCCGCGGTCTGTCTGTCTGTCCCGTGGGCTGTAGGTCTCATGGGCTATATTATAGCCTCATTAAAAAAAAAGTTATTCCAATATTATCGAGATACCTGAGGTAGACCATGGGTAGTCATAACAGGGGTCCAGAATTTGGCTTGCTTAGATTCTGGACTAACTATAACAGCGGCAAATCGAAGAAGAAATGACATTACGTCATGTGCTATGATAATATTACATACATGTAATCTGAAGAAGAAAAAAAAGGTGAAATTCAACAACTTCCTCCCCCATTGCATTAGTGAAGCTCAAACAACAAAAAGAAGAAAAGAGAAGAAGTAATATTGAGGTGAAGATGGCAAGCTTTGGAAGCAATGTTGACTCTATAAACCACATAGTTTATTCTATTCTTTGTCTCCAGTCAAAGATCAGTCATATTTGTTCAGTAATGAATGACAATTCAACGCTTCAAGGATTGTCAAAACTCAACATGGAATATTGTCACAGCGAAGTTTTGACATGAATATCTTGTCTTTATTGAATAAATGCGCGTGAAATGATTGTCCTGTTCAACAAACAAAAGGCTGTGAATGGGAAATGCGAATGGTTTTCATGCTGTTCAGGACAATTGAAGAAGCATCCAAGAGTATCAGAGAAGAAAAGAAAAGGAAGATATAAGAGAGAGAGAGAGAGAGAGAGAGAGAGAGAGAGAGAGAGAGAGAGAGAGAGAGAGAGAGAGAGGAAATTGGGGAAGAAGAAGGGGGCAGAGACAAAAAAAGAGGCAGAGAGACAGTATGAGAACCAAAGTTAGAAGAAGATTGAAATATAGAAGAAGATGAGAAGAACAGAGAGAGGGAGAGAGAGAGAGGGGGGAGAGAGGGATGGAGGGAGAGAGAGAGAGAGAGAGAGAGGGAGAGAGGGAGAGATTGGAGAGGGAGAAGGGGAGGAGAGGGAGAAAAAGAGAGGCAGAGACACAGTATGAGAATGCAGAGTTAAAAGAAGAGTGGAATAAAGAAGAAAATGAGAACAAGAGAGAGGGAGAGAAGGGGGTGAGAGAGGTATATAAATAAGAAAATAGAAATATGGACGGGTAGAGATAGATAGATAGAGAGACAAAGAGGGAGAGAGAGACACACACACCAACACAAACAATGGGAGAGAGAGAGAGAGGGAGGGGGAGAGAGGTGGGAGAGAGAGAGAGAGGCGAGAGAGAGAGAGAGAAGGAGAGAAGGAGATTGGGGAAGAAGAAGGGGGCAGAGACAAAAAAAGAGGCAGAGAGACAGTATGAGAACCAGAGTTAGAAGAAGATTGAAATATAGAAGAAGATGAGAAGAACAGAGAGAGAGAGGGGGAGGGAGGGAGGGAGTGAGAGAGAGAGGGGGAGAGAGGGAGAGATTGGAGAGGGAGAAGGGGAGGGGAGAGGGAGAAAAAAAGAGGCAGAGACACAGTATGAGAATGCAGAGTTTTAAGAAGAGTGGAATAAAGAAGAAAATGAGAACAAGAGAGAGGGAGAGAAAGGGGTGAGAGAGGTATATAAATAAGAAAATAGAAATATGGACGGGTAGAGATAGATAGAGAGACAAAGAGGGAGAGAGACACACACGCACACAAACAATGGGAGAAAGAGAGAGAGAGAGAGAGAGAGAGAGAGAGATAAAGAGAGAGTGAGAGAAAGAGTGGTGCTCACCTCTATGGTGAAACCGTGGGAAGCTAATTTGTTTTCTTTTAAAATATGAATCCATTTGTAACACAGTAAAGACCGCAAGTCATTTCAGGAATTGGTGTAATACATAAAAATGAAGTAGGTGATCAGAAAAACCATGATAATAAAACTAATGAAGTATTCGGGTGCACGTTTTTGCCACCATTGTATTGGAACTGAATGTAATAATGATGTTGTGTAATTATGTTTGTATTAGCCAAGGATGTATTGCGGTTTTCTTGTAAAAAGTTCGAATAAGCTAACATGATATATAATCTTAAATTATATTGTTCGGTAAAATGGACACAGAGGTGAGCAGATATCAATCATAAAAGATATGAAGCTAAATTGAATTTTTAGGAGGCGATCATGAAATTTGGCCCTAAACGAATTATATTCAAATCAGTTTACCACACAATTCAAATTAAACGTCGTCATCTTAATTTCAGGAATTTCGAGGGGATACGAATATTATAAGAACGAAGTAGGGCCAACTTTTTGCATGTTAAAATCAAAACACCCAGCAAACTGACAAAAATCCAATTCGAGTGGGTGGCAAATACAAAAATAACAGTAACAAAAGACAAAAGAAGAGAGAGAGAGAGAGAGAGAGAGAGAGAGAGAGAGAGAAAGGGGTGGGGTAGAAGGAGAATAGAGCTTTATGCATCGCTATTTTAAACGTTGCATTACACTTTATTGGTCAGTGTTAATATGATAGCACCATCCATGATAGCACCGCCCTAAACACAAATCAGCGTTCCAATGAAGTAACAAAGAAATTCACGAAAACGGCAGTTTTTGGATAAGCAATAAATTTTAAATCAAAACCTCCCTACTCCTCTCGCTCTCATTGCTTACACACGCGTCCAAAACTATTGAAATAACCAATCACAGCGTCTTATTAGGGGGCTCGCCCTCGCTGTCCAATCAAATTTGAGCTAACGCGTGCTGTAAACCAATCAGAGTTCACTATTCATAGCGTCGGCACGCGCCAAGTTCGGATGGGAAAACAGGTGCAATGCACCTGCATAATGCATTCCGTAATTCGAATGCCCATCCATTATAACAATGGCGTGATTCGCGTGGCATGGGGGCCCATGCAGGGTTAAAAGAAAATAAGATAGGGCCCTTTGAATGGAAGTCAAAGAGGTTGATGTATGCATGTGATTTGAAATGCCGAATGTGAACCAAATTACCAGAAACTTAGCACATTAAATATTACTTGCAATGAGATAAATTAATTCAGTTTTAAATGGGTACATAACTATTGTGAGTGAGCTATTGATATTTAATGTAGAGCAGAGAAAGAAAGAAACGTAGAAAAGGAAAGAATGGCGGAAATAATGAATGAGTGGGTGATGTAGAGGAAGGGGAGAGAAGATAAAGTAGAACCTAAAGGAAAAGAAGAGTAGGAGAGAGAGAAAAAGAGACAGAGAAAGGAAGAAGGGTTGAATACTAGATAGAAAGATAGATATAGAAATAGAAGTACAGAGAAAGAGCGCGAAAGGGGGAGGGGTGTTTTTACATCAAAACTTCATTAAAACGAAGAGGAACTTTCAAACTAATGAAAATAGGATACAAGCAAATCAGTGCAAAATGTGATGAGAAGTAAGATAAAGTGGTTGACTACAGGGTAGGCCTATATGCAGAATTCTTTTGAAATAAAACCTTCAGTTACGATAATATGTGTTATTTTAGAATGATCCATATATCGCGGAACGATATAAATTTATACCTTCTTAGTGTTGATAACTTTCAGGGTTGATTAAAAAAACAAAACTTTAAGAACCATGCCACATTTTCAAAAAAGTACCCTCCAGTGTGGCTGATTGTTGTAAGAGAAAAGAAGTGGGGGAGACATATTTTTAAGACAGAAAAGAAATCGGATACGAGACAGAAGAATCGGGCAATTTGTAGTACACGACCAACGGAGTGGGAGAAAAAAGAAGAATATAATATTCGGACCACAATTCGATAATCTGAATACACCCAGGCCATTTTGTGGTCAGTTATTAGGGCATGGTACTTTATTCATTACAGGATAAGGTAAAATTATCTCCTTTCTCAGCGCCAATGGTTACTTGGAAAGTGCGAATAGTTTATTCGCTAAATATTTTCATTCTCAATATCAATTTTCATAATCATGCATCAGGAAAGGGCAACAGCAAATTGTTCTTACTTCCTTTCCAATATTAATTTCATAATCATGTACATTAAAAAAAAAAAAGTATTCGAAAGATGGAAAACGGTCAATGGCCTGAGGCAAGGGCGAACTAACGGACAACTGACCGTTCGACGCACGTGCTAACAACAGTCTGCTACGCACGCGCGTGTTCTAGTACAAACACAAGCCGACGACTAGACGGCTTGACCGCCGCCATCACTCCGGCCAATCTGGCCATGTCCAGAGAGAAATGCCGCTAAGTAAAGCAAACACATCCCAACGTGAGAACGGGCAGGTTCGGCTTAAAATGGACATGCCTGCCATTATCCATGACACAGTTTTCAAATGAGATTATTACACTTTTTGTCTCAATGCGTTTGTCCCAGGGTTTTGGATGCATTTCTTTTAAATCTTGGAGAGCTGTGCAAACGTTTGAAACCGGCGAGGTCACACGACCCCATGTTTAGCCAGGTGCCTGTACTTCATCCATTGGTCACACTCGGTCAAGCCACATTCTCACTGAAAAGTTCAATGTCATATTCACATCACAAAAAATTATAGTCTGACAGGAATTGTTTGCTAAAGGGGCAGCATTTGAATATCTGGAAGGAGAAAAAAACTTTGCAATTTCTATTACTGGCCCCTCGCTAGATTGACAAGAGCTAGATGAACATCCGCGCTCCAAAGCTTCTTTCAATTTCATGCGATCACTGGCTATGGACAAATTTATGACGGAAACCTGGACTTTGGAGGCTAGGGGACTGCAGCCCCCAATAATTTATAACATGACAAAATTTGGGCGCCCACCACCTTATCTTTCGGGCATTGAGGGGTCTAATTTTGTAATATCTACCTGTAACAAAGTATTGAATCTTTTTACTCGTTCGCTTCACTCGCTTGCACAATATGGACACTGAAGAGTTGATATTCGGGCAATCGACGTCATCACCCCCCATCCCCTGCCAAAAATGCGACTTATACGTCTATAGAGATGGAAACGAGTCCGAAATTGCCCGCCACCAAATCTATTCCAGCATTTACAATGATAGCTATCTTTCGTCTACAGGTCTCTTCATAAAAATATGAAGAACTACATAATTATATACATTAAATTGTCTTAGAGTAAAGATAATGGTAGAACGCATGGGGTAAGACAGGAAAATGTAACAAAAAAATGATTATAAAATGAAAGAACTTCATTTTATCCTTAAGATTCTTTTTATTTCTTCCATTTTCGACATAATATAAAATGGCAAGATGATTATGATAACATGACAAAAACAATCATAATGACATATGTGAACTGCAATTAAAAAAAGAGAGAATATTAATCGGTACATCAGAGATAAGAATGTTCCAACTGGATAATTGACGTGCGTGAAAGGTTTTATTTTGTTTCACCTCAATGTCAAAGGTTATACCTCCATTGTTCAGGACCTTGACATGCCTAAAATTATCTAAAAGGGGAGAGGTTTGTTAGTAAACAATCCATTTTAACTTTTACTCCTACTGAGAGAGAATCATCGATTTGGGGCAATTACACACGCTCTCAAGATAGCATAAACCGAACCTCCCGTTGCTCAGGAAAATAAGTACTTATTCAACCTCTTATACCATGCGGTTTACCTCATTTTCTGCTCCATTTTTGTTCTCTTTTTCTTGTTGAACTTGATAATCACGCACTCCACAGAGAGACCATTGCATGAGTTTCTTTGCCAATCACATTGACTGATTTGTGTCACTCAATAGTTTCAATGTTATGACAAGGACTGATTTGACAAGCAAGTATGACAATTGTATTCAAGTCTTTTATTTGGATTGCCATTATCATACGCTCTGGAGAACGAGAAGGGGAATTCCATGATATCACAAATGGAATAAAGTCCTTCGAGAATATGATTCATGATCCAATTTATCGACCAATCATAGTCTGTATCTAGATCTAGCCAAGTTTCTCGTTCCCTCGCTCTCTATTTCCCCCTTATCCTCTTTCTATATTTTGTTTGGACATGGAATAAAGAAGAAACAAATATATTCTCCATTTTCATCTGGTTTTGAGTCTCCGTAGTACATGGAAAAATAGAAATTAATTAAGAACAATTGTGTTTGAAGTATAGCCTGTGTAGGAATCGTACAGGTACCAGATGTCAAATCAAATTGGTCCCTCGACCTCATTTCCCAGAAAATCCAGACGAGAAACTTAGAATCAATGTTACTTGAACTTACGCAAACGTTGGTCTACGTGTGACCAGGGATGATGTCGGAGGCGAAATTGTACCTGAAATAATATTTTTTTCAAGTGAAGATTACTTTTCAGTTAATATGATTTGTTCGTTTAATTTTCTTCCTTGTTCACTTGCTTCACTTCTCCCTGCTAGTTCTTTAGTTGAAATTGACATGAAAAACATGAAAAAGGTGCAGAGAAATTACAATGTTATATATTAAAAAAGGGTTACTTTACATCCAAATTTGTTGTCGTTGTAACTTGAGCCCCTTCTAAATTTGATTATTATGATATTTGAATTTGCCAATACATGTAGACTTACTAAAAAAAGACGAACGAGAAAATCCACAAACAGCAACATGTAGTCACTGCAAAGAGTTTTGTTTATATTCTTTTGTGTTGTATTTGCCCTACAAGGCAACATTCGCCATTTTGTGTCTAGCAAGAACCGTGTTGGCCAAACTCTTGTGTATTGATGGCTCTGACCATCTATATAGGTACTCTATCCATGGACCTACTCCATGCTCTATCCCTATGGATGTGATTGCGCCCTCATTCGACAGCAGATCCACCTTTAATATCACGGGCAAAGTTTCTTTTCAACATTTTACACACAACTCCACCTCGTGGTGGCTGCGAGGAGGGAAACGCGTCCTCAATCGAATTGAGTAGGGAAAAAGAGAGAGAGAGAAAGAGACAGAGAGAGAGAGAGAGGGGGGCAGAAGCAAGGTATGGTTCGAGTTTTTGACCCCTTCTCATACCCTTCCCACCCGATGGCCTTGTACCATGCTTGTACTATCGAATTTGATTCATCATGGTGGACTGGTGCCCCTACTCCCCACATGGCACCAGTGACCCCTGGATTCACGCTACACCACCGTCTCGCTCATCAGGTAACACTAACGACAACCAAACACCCCTCGCAATAATTCACGTTTACACCCATCGTGAACACCAGAAGCAAACAAGCACATCTTGCTGACATTACACAGGCACGTGTACACCAATCATTGACACCAGCCGCAATCAAGCACCCTATTGCGACATTATTCATACACCTTTACACCACAGCTTCACGCTTCTTACATTCTAGGATATTTTCATCATTTAACAGATAGTGGCAACCCATCACCTCATTCCGACACGATACACTGAAATCACTAACACCGACGACGATCAGGCAATTTCTTGAAACATGCTATTCTATTTATACACCATTTCCACTTTCTACAATCATTCATGTCCGAGTAACATCCCACAGTCAGTCCCAGTATTCTACAGGCACCACAGCACTAATCTTATTCATTTCTCAAACAATCCCACATAATTACCGATTATTTTCAAAATGAACTTTCTAATTTGTGACAATCAATCGAACACAATTCATATCTCACAGATTCACACAACCATATCGCACATCTTCAGAGCAGGAAAAAACATAATACTGTGATACAAATTATTTTATGTTTTCTTTGTTTTAATTCATTTTATGAAAAATATCTTATATTTCTATAATATACAAAACAAGTATCGCCTCGGCTACAACGAAACGTAGAAAAGGAGAAACGACAAATATAGTACTCACAAAACAACTTCTGAAACAGCAAGTTTTACAAGAAAAACAAAGTCAATATAACTAGAAAAATACAAAGGATTTGGTCCATAGCTGTACTTAAAAAAACGCCACTTTATTCTTGCATAACATTTTTGACAGGCACTTTGAAAAGCTTAAGGTGAGCAACAAAATTAACTTGCGGAAATATGTTTTTCACTGCAAACACATCAGTCTTGTAATGTATCGATAAATATACATGTATTTACTGAAAAAAATCGGGCGATGCGTTTGGTGCGATAGCAAAGCACATTTATCACACTTTGAGTCACAGCAAAGGCACATAAGCTGGTTTTGTCTATAAAAAAGCGGCTTTAAAATCACGGGATGCT
Organism: Mesocentrotus franciscanus; assembly: GCA_037976565.1. Lineage (NCBI taxonomy): Eukaryota > Metazoa > Echinodermata > Echinoidea > Camarodonta > Strongylocentrotidae > Mesocentrotus > Mesocentrotus franciscanus. Next base: position 18,193,180 of record CP137682.1, read on the forward strand.
GGAATGTACTAGTATCCATTTTCTTCAGTATACTTCGTTTATCAAAGTAATTTTCATTTTTGGTTGAAATTTGAATACAGATTTCGGTAGTGATTCTCTTGATGGCAACAAAAGGAATGACAAAAGTACTTGGTGATTTGTTCCAGGGACCCGTGTCCACAATTTACAGGTCCCTGTTTGGTTGATGCTGTTCGGCATCTATACTTGGTATTCAAGTACTAACACATGATTTAAAAAAATAGTACTATAACATCAGGAATATATTAGTTTGAGAAAAGCATATGAATACACTGTAAACGTTATTGGAAGAACTGAATACATAACATCTGGAAGAATAAGTCTGGAAGCTCTTTGATGAATACTTTTAGTAAAGAAAAGTGTCTTTCTTTTTCAAACTGTTTACATGTCTATTCGCGACGGTGGCTCCATGGTCGCCAGACTGGTTCCCCTGATTGCTGTACGTGTACTGTGTGAAGGACGGTCTTAGGAGGAGTGAGGGTTGGGGTAGAGTCTGAAAAGCGACTTTGGTTGGTCTCACAACGGGAGCTGGAGCAGGTGCTGGTAAAGCTACCAGTGTTGGTGTTTGGACGGCGGTGACTTGCTGGGGTGCATTCACCTGAGTTTGTGGAGGGAACTGAACTTGAGCGTATGTCTTTGGTGATTCTGCCGAGACTGGTCCTAGCGATGCTGGCGACATGGTTGGAGAGGCGAGGATTGGAGCACTCTGAGCGTATACTGGAATGAAATGACTTGGTAGCTGTCCACCTGCGAGGGCTTGTGGAGGAAGGACAAGGGTGATCTCGCCCGAGGGTAGAGATCCAGGAAAACCAAGTGGGATTCCGGACAGCACCTGAGTGTGACCTGCAGGAATATTGTTTGTGTTGCACGGACTAACAGTCTCTACTCTCGACTGGACACACTGTTGTTGAACTGGTGATGTCACAATGCCATTTGATGAACACAACGCCGTGGAAGTGGCTGGTGAGATCTGAACTCTAATCGGCTGCGTGACCTGCGATGTGTTGACGGCAGCAGCAGACATGGCTGGGGAAGGAGCCACGGCTTGGCTTGGGAAGCTGACCGTCGTTTGTCCAGCATGAAGTGGAGCTACAGGAGACACGGAGACCGGTGATGTTGGTGGTGAAGGTTGCGAAGAAGCAGATGATGGTGACGAGGTGGGAGGGTTACAGGTATTGGCGAGGTGATTGATGAGGGATAGTCGCATGTCGGGACCACCAATGTTTTCAATGTTTGTGAAGAATCGGGCAACCTCATGGACGCATTCACTGTAGCCCTGGCGAAATCGACTAACCATGTTAGGGTCGGAAGAAAGAGGACCTGGAAATAAAATAAAAGGAAAGAATCTACGATCAGCAACAGATACCTATAAGTCTAGATTACATTTTAAATAAAAGGAGACATTCTATGTAAATCGAGCTTTTAGTAAAACGAAATGAAAATGTGACTAAAGTACAAGTATACCTCCTAAAATAAAGGATAAAACTTGTGTATTTAATGGATGAAACATTTAAGGTCTACTTCCACTTCAGGATTGGTGTATTATGCAGATGGAAGGACATCAAATTTCTCAGTGGTGATCATGTATAATTTTCGTTATTCTTAAACTGGTATTTTGAGGGTAGGAATTAGCAGTGATTCTTACCCGTGAGTTGATTCCTCTGGATATTCCTGAGATGTTTGACAGTCATCTCCAAGATATCTGCTTTCTCCAACTTGGAATGTCTTGAGCTCTGTATGCATGAGAAACAAAGAAAAAACTTCCGTCAAGAACTGGCTTCAAAAACCGCGCCAACCAATGGCAAAAAAAGTGAGTCTTCTTCCTTATTAGGTGACGTCACATAGACAAAGATTCTTTGTGCGAGAGTGAAAGTGTGTATGTGTGTGTGTGTGTGTGTCAAAGGCATTCCATAGCAAATTGAACTTAGCGCCATACGCACGAGATCGATATCTTTTATCCAATCAGCGCGCAGGATTTAGAATGGGTCGTGTGGCATGATTACACAAGTCGCGTGGTGAGCAAAGCGAGATGGGCAAGAAACCTGCAAGGATTATCC